>CABHPP010149761.1:0-48704 GCA_902168425.1 Peromyscus attwateri
AGCAAGTGCCCTTGTGGTATGATTGAGCATTCCTTGGGTATATGCCCAAGAGTGGTATAGCTGGATCTTGGGGGAGATTGATTCCCAATTTTCTAAGAAAGTGCCATATTGATTTCCACAGTGGCTGTACCAGCTTGCATTCCCACCAGCAGTGGAGGAGAGTTCTCCTAGCTCCACATCCTCTCCAGCAGACCTCAAGTCTCTTTAAATAATTCTTCATATTGGAGATAATCCCATGCAAAGATCCTGAAGACATTTTGACAGATATTGATGATCTAATGCCAAAATGTGTATGAGCATTTGAAAGACCTGGCAGGGGCAAATATTGAATCACAGGACCTAGTTTGAAAACTTACAAGGCTATACTAATCAAAATGGTGTGGGATTAGTAGGAAAGTTAGAAAAGTGGACACAGAAAAGAACGTGGTTTCTGGAAATAGTGTGGTGTGATAACGAGAAATGTCTTATAGTAAAGTTATGAAAAGTTCAGTGAGAAGTTTTTTCTCAACAATTTCAGTTGGAATAATTACACAGCTTAATTAGTTGTCTCTAAGAATGAGCCCCCTGATAGGTTACTCAGTTCAAAGTGGTCAGTCCTAAACACATGTAGAAGTAAGCCATGCTAAATGGACTCAGGGTCTGTATATATATATGTGTGTGTGTGTGTGTGTGTGTGTGTGTATGTGTGTGTGTGTGTGTGTGTAATATGTACAGTATATATATGTAATATATTACATATATATGGACAATGAAGAAGAGGTCAGGAATTTGCTAGTGAGTAGAGTCAGGACATGGGATGGAATTAGAGGGAAAAATAGAGGTGTGTAAATGATGTAAATTAAGTACTTGTATAAAATTCTTAAATTTTTTATTTAAAATATTAAAATTTAATTTGTCCTTAATTTGTTATTTCACAACTTAAACCAAATTTGGTACACTCACGCTATCAAAGTATCATCACTAGCACAATGATTTCTATATTGATCAACAGTAGGCACATATCAGATAGAAATTTGGTATTTCAGATATGAAGAGCTCATCAAAAATTTAAAATCTCATCTTCAGTGAAACAGTAAAAATTTTATAATTGGACTTGGATCAAGAATAAATTAATAATCCTGAGAACTACAATTCAATAACCAGGCAAGCAACTCACATTCACAATGTGTAAGATATTTGAATATGTAATTCACAAAACAAGATTTATGAATGCTAATAAACTCAAGAAAAATGAAGAATGTTTTAATCATCAGCAAAATACATATTAATGTGCTAAACTTTCTCCCAGATTGCTGAAATATAGGTCTTCTAATATTAAGTGTTCATCACCATGTTGAACAACTAGAAATCTTATGCATTTCTCATGAGGATAAGAAGTTAGGAAACTGTGTGGAAAGACTTTGGCAGTTCTCTATGCATATGTTGACAATATATGTGAGCATATGTCACAGTGGTTTGTCTCTAGGAAATTATCCTAGAAATGTGAAAACATTTCTATATGTAAATATTTCTACACAAGTGTTCATAGAGGCTTTATTCCCAACAAATTAAAATTGAAAACACTTCAATATTCATCACTTAGAAAACTGATAAACAAACTAACATATTAAAGCAATAGAACTCGACTTAGGGCCTGGTGAATGGCTTAGAGGATAATGGCATCTGCCACCAACCTGACAACCTGTCCATATGGAAGAAGGAGAGAAGCAACTCTTGCAGGCTGTTCTCTGACCTCTACACATGATACACACACTCACACACAGAACTTTTTTAATGTATTTATTTTTAAAAGGAATACTACTTAACACTAAAAATAAGGAGTAACTTGTAAAGGACATAAAGCAACACTTTTGGGTGATAGAAATTTACTATATTTTGACTGTGATCACAGTCTATTGGTGTATTGTTTGCCAAACTAACCTACATATACAATGGATACTGTATTCACATGTGCACCTATGTGTATACACACATGCAAACACACACACACACACACACACACACACACACACACACACACACACCACACACAAAGTAAAAGCATAAACCTTAATGAAACTTCAACACCAAGTAGCACACCTTGATCAAGTTTTGTTACATTAAAAATTTATTCACATACATATGTGTTTTGTTGTGGTCTTTCTCTTGTTTAATAATAAAATTCATGCATGAAAAAATATCATTTGTAACCTGTGAAGGAACAATGTTATTACTGCATTTTAAGTTGTACCTGGTGGATCTCAGGTCAAGTTAATTGGCATTGGGGGGAAGCTTCCTTTCTTTTCCTCAATTATGCCAAGTTATTTCACGCTTCGGCTCCTTCCCCTCATGTTGCTTTCTGGGCCTGAAATTCTGTTCCCTTGTCTCTGCTCCATTGACTCCTACTCATTCCTCCAGGCCCTATTTAAAAATTGCTTCAGAACCAGCATTCTGTTTCAATGAAGTGTTCTTTATTAAGCTTATTTACCACACCACAGTTTATCCCTTCAGCACATTGGAAACATTTGGCTCCTTCTGTGTCAAAAATGACAACTTTTGCTCCTTACGTGACCTTCCTTTATTCTAAGTTCGATGACCTCTTTCCTTCTGGTGCATAACAATGCTACCAGTTATTACAATTATTTCAGACTTATGGCTCCAAGGTATATGAAAGGCAGAATCAAAATTTTTATACAGTCACAGAGAACTTTCAATCCTTCATATATACACTTTGAAATGGCTTTATAATGAAGCTTAAGCTGAAAATATGACTGAAAATTTGGAAGATAAAGACCTCATTTCTGTACAATTTTTTTATTCCTAGCTCCTGAAGAGGCACTAGAAATAATATAGCCCAATAACATTAGTCACAAACTCTCAAGCAATCATTTAAAGAGTGGTCTTTCTTGAAGTTTGCTAAGAAAATCAGTCATTATCTTGAAAAATAGCAAAACTCAAGGGTCTGCTCCATCTTATGCATATGAAGTAATACTAAGCAATTAAATACTAGAAAGTGAAAATGTCCTCCTTATAAACCGCTCCCCCCATCGTGGGCTGGGGGTATAGCCCAGTTATTCAAGTGGTTGTGTAGCATATATGAGAACTTGATTTGACCCTCAGGACCACATGAAACTCAACATAGTGGCTCATGCCTGTAATCACAGAGAGGAGAAGGCAGAAGGATTTTATATTCAAGGTCTGAGGCAGCCTGAACTATATGAGACCCTGTCATAAAGAAGCAAAACCAAAAATAAAACATCTAACAGAATTAAAATGCCACCATTTCTCAAAAGATTATTTAATGAATGTAATCAATGACCTTTAATGTCTTCAGACAGAACCAATATTTAGAACACGAGGAAAATATAATGTGTCAATTGATGAAAAAAGTACAAACACCACCAAGAGTCTTCATAAAAGAATGGGACATGGAGCCTGATAAAGCCTTGGACCCAGTATCGAGCATTAAACAGGAGGCAGGATGAGAACCACACCATGAGTCCCCATGTGGGGAAACCCATGCTCTAGAAAATCAGGGAACCTACAGGACAGGTGTCCCTGGTTCTCCTTAGATGAAGAACAAGGAAAATAGGAAGGAGGTAGACACTGTTGCTTAAAATACATGTGACTTATGACAAATGGACAAGAATAACTGTAAAAGTCTTGAGCAGATCAGTCTTCCAAGAAGCATTACAGAGTCATTTGTGATGACATGGAAGGAGAACAATGAGGGGGACTAGGCAATGACTTGAACTAGAATGGAGAAATTAAGGGGCCAGAAAAACTGTATGGGTAAATGGAAAATGGAGTATAGATATATTTTATCACAGCTAATTTTCCTTATATTTAACTCATATTGAAAATACAACTACATAACCTATATTTTAAAATCTGTGTTGTTGGGTATAGAATACGTGTGTGTGTGTGTGTGTGTGTGTGTGTGTGTGTGTGTCTGTGTGTGTGTGTGTGTCTGTGTGTGTGTGTGTGTGTGTGTGTATGATTTATATAACCCCAGCAATCTTTTGAAAGGGGGGGTTGAATCTATATGACAAAAAAAGTTGTGTAATGTCAAAATTAATCTTAGATTTTTTTATTTTATAATTTAATTTAATTTTACATATCAGCCATGGATTCCCCTGTCCTCCCCCCTCCCACCTTCCCCCCAACCCACCCCCATTCCCATCTCCTCCAGGGCAAAGACTCCCCTGGGGATAATGCTCAACCTGGTAGATTCAGTCCAAGCAGGTCCAGTCCCCTCCTCCCAGGCTAAGTGAAGTGTCCTTGCATAAGCCCCAGGTTCCAAACAGCCAGCTCATACACTAAGGACAGGTCCCAGTCCCACTGCCTGGGTGCCTCCCAAACAGTTCAAGCTAATCAGCTGTCTCACTTATCCAGAGGGCCTGATCCTCCTGGGGGCTCCTCAGCTATTGCTTCATAGTTCATGTGTTTCCATTAGTTTGGCTATTTGTCCCTGTGCTTTTTCCAATCTTGATCTCAACAATTCTCGCTCATACAATCCCTCCTCTTTTTCACCAATTGGACTCCTGGGGCTCCACCTGGGGCCTGGCCGTGGATATTTGCATCCGATTCCCTCAGTCATTGGATGAGATTTCTAGCATGACAGTTAGGGTGTTTGGCCATCCCATCACTAGAGTAAGTCAGTTTGGGCTTTCTCTCGACCATTGCCAGTAGTCTATTGTGGAGGTATCTTTGTGGATTTCTGGGGACCTCTCTAGCACTTTGCTTCTTCCTATTCTCATGTGGTCTTCATTTATCGTGGTCTCTTATTCCTTGTTCTCCCTCTCTGTTCTTGATCCAGCTGGGATCTCTTGCTCCCCTAAGCTCTCTTTCCCTCGACCCTTGCCCTTCATTACCCCCACTCACGTCCAGGTTATTCATGTAGATCTCATCCATTTCTCTGTCATTGGGTGATCCCTGTGTCTTTCTTAGGGTCCTGTTTTCTAGGTAGCCTCCCTGGAGTTGTGAGTAGCAGTCTAGTCATCTTTGTTTTACATCTAGCATCTTCCTATGAGTGAGTACATACCATGTTTGTCTTTCTGAGTCTGGGTTACCTCACTCAGGATGATTTTTTTCTAGATCCATCCATTTGCCTGCAAACCTCATGATGTCATTGTTTTTCTCTGCTGAGTAGTACTCTATTGTATATATGTACCACATTTTATTTATCCATTCTTCAGTTGAAGGGCATCTAGGTTGTTTCCAGGTTCTGGCTATTACAAATAATGCTGCTATGAACATAGCTGAGCATGTGTCCTTGTGGTATGATTGTGCATTCCTTGGGAATATGCCCAAGAGTGCTATAGCTGTGTCTTGGGGGAGATTGATTCCCAATTTTCTAAGAAAGTGCCATATTGATTTCCAAAGTGGCTGTACAAGCTTGCATTCCTACCAGCAGTGGAGGAGAGTTCCCCTTGCTCCACATCCTCTCCAGCATAAGCTGTCTTCAGTGTTTTTGATCTTAGCCATTCTGACAGGTGTAAGGTAGTATCTCAGAGTCATTTTGATTTGCATTTCCCTGATGATTAGGGATGTTGAGCAATTCCTTAAATGTCTTTCAGCCATTTGAACTTCCTCTGTTGAGAATGAAAATAGATATTTTCTATTTATCACAAAAGAAGACATTAAGAGATCAAGATCAAATAAGACATACATTGAATAAATAGGAACAGGTAAGGTGTGTCTCCAACTGTATCAGCAAGTATGTTGAATGCAAATGGAATAAGCACTACAGTGAAAGCCAGAAATCAACACAATGGATTCTAAAAATACATGCCACTACAATACTGGTAAAAAGACATGCTTTGTATCCAAGACAAAAATGAAGGATGGAAAGTCTATGTGTACCATGAAAACAATACTAAGAGAACTAAAATGCATATATTAGTATCAGAAAGCATAGACTTCAAAACAAAAAATGTTATTTGATACAAAGAATAACATATTACAGTTACAAAACAGTTAATCTATTAAGGAGATATAACAATTATAAATATGTATCCACTGAGTAAAGTCTGTTATGCATAATGAGGAAATGCACATTTAGAAGAGACACTTCAATCATGTTGAAAACCAACACTTCTTTTTGAATAATGAATAGAAATTTAAGTAGAATGATAATTGCAAGAGAAGACATGGAATACCTTCCAAGAAACTGGTGATTAGGAAGGTCCCAGATGTCCCCAAAACAACACAAGCTACTTCAATTTCCCTTGGCCACCCACCACAAGTAGCTGGTAAGTCTCTATTTCTGACGATGCCACACACTTCGGCTGCTGGGCATGGACATTAATCTTAAACCAACCTGGAGTCTTCCTCCCTGGCTCACTATCAGTACCAGAAGGTGCTATGGAAGCTGCTTAGAAGAAAACACATTAAGGATTTTACTGAGCACTGGACCCTGCATGCTACAATACCAACCTGCAAGGTAAAATGTTCTTACTGATGCAATAGTGATACAACTATTGCGATGTAACTGGCTACTTTCTGATTGAACTTGAGGTCTGCTTCACAGAAGGGAACTTAATGCTTGGTGCTATAGTCCAGGCCTGAAGTCTGTGGCTGGGAGATCACTGCCCATATCACAGAACCCACTATTGTTATTTTGCTAAACGATCATGTTTTCAAATTGCATTCTAAATAATTGTACTTATACCCATAGACCTCGGATGCTCTCAACCTTTTTCAGAGCATGCAAGAACATGAATGAACTTTAAATCCATTATGTTGCGTGAAACAAACCAGTCATATGAAGCCACAAAACATATGATCCCCTTCTTGTGAAATGGTCAGAACGTACAAATGCATTCAGACAAAAAAATATCAATTGTCAGTACAAAAAAGAAGACATGAGGGTGAATATGAAGGGCTGTGGGGTTCTCTGAGGGAATTATGAAATATTCTGGTAAGAATTACAGATTTATAGATACATTTGAAATAACTGAGCTGTGCATTTTAAAGGGTAACTTGTGGTATGTAGATTCCAGATGCCATTAAAAATCAAAGTGACTAAAATATAAGTCATAATAATGGTAACTAATATTTAAACTTCAAACTCATAAATGAATACATATTTTCTTTATAATATTTAGACAAACAAGGCTTTTCTAGGAATGTGGGTCATTGACAGTCTTCCTGTGTAATTTTCTGACAATCCACACTATTGATGCATCTTTTATAATCCTTTTTATATTATTTTAAATTGAGTGAGAAAGTAAAGACAGTTTTGGATTATTTTCAGGGCAGGGTCTATCTGAATATTTTCCTGGTCTTTTATAGTTACCTCCTCAACACCTAATTTGACAGCTTCTTCAAAGCTGTTCATCTCCATTGAGTCTCCCCAAGCCTTTAATTTAGCTTCACTTGAAGCACCAACTTTCTCATATTTAATTATAGGTTTTACTATTTAATTAAAACATGTTAAACATGTAATGAAAGCATCAATGATGGAGTTCAGAAAAGTGCACAGTCGGTCCTGAAAATGTTTATCATTCTGCTGCTATAGGTTGAGTGAAGAAAAAGAAAGGAAGGAAGAGCATCATGAATATGTCAACACATGGTGGAAAAAGAGCCCGAGAGCCCAGTTCACTCTGTATGTGGATGTAAACTATATGTGTAACCACCATTCTCTGTAGCTATACCCACCCATAGTTCAAGTATGTTTCTCTGTTTGCTTTTGGCAATGAGGATTGAACCCAAGGCCTGTGTGTTAGTTATTTTTCATCACTGTGATGAAATGTCTGCCAGAGGATCTTCAGAAAGGTGAGATTTCTCTTGCTCACAGGTTCAGAGGGTTCAATCAGTCATACCAGGGGGTGAATCAAAGCAGTTCGAATGGGAGATACGTAAAAAGAACAAAACTCCCACAGGAAGGAACCAGGGGAAGGCATAGCCCCCAAGGACTTGGTCCCCATGGCCTATTTTTTCTAACCATCCTTGCCTTCCAAAGCTCCACATGTCTTAATAGTCTGCTGAGACTGCAAATCCAGCAAGGATTCAATCTGTGGTGGTATATTGTGTCCCCCAAAATATTGTGCACCCTAGTAAAGCTTATCTGAATATCAGAGGAAAAAACCAGTCACTATATTAAACATAGAGGTCAGGCAATGGTAGCACATGCATTTAATCCTAGCTTTCAGGAGGTAGAGAACCATTCGGATCTCTGTGAGTTCAAGGCCACACTGGGAAACAGAACCAGACATGGTGACACACACCTTTAATCCTAGCACTAACCATAGAGGTCTGGAGGTCTGTACAGACAGACAGGAAGTGATGTAGCTGGGCAGAGAGAGGAAACGAGATGCAGAACAGAAAGGCATATAGGCATGGGTATACAGGTCTCTTTGGCTGAGAATTTCCAAGTGATAAGAACATGGCTGGCTTCTTTCTGCTTTTCTGATCCCTCAGATTTTACCCCAATATCTGGCTCCAGGTTTTTCATTAGTAAGACCATTTAGCAATTCATCTTACATCAATATTCATTCAGTCAGAGTGCTCATGTTCTGATGATCTGGAAGTGCCCTCACAACCACACCAGACAACCCCTTAGTAATCTCACAGGAATCTCTCAATCTGATCAAGATGGCAATCATCAGATAAACCATCACTGTCTGGCACACACACAACATGCACTCTATGACTGAGCTATCACCCCAACCACCAGTTTTACAATTTTAAGAACAGACTGTATGCCCTTTGGTGGCAATCATCATGCCTGATTTATCTTAGAATATTCATGTTAGCAAGATACCGCACTGTTGATGGATCCCCTGATTGTTTTGTATGTGTATGATTAAATGAGCAATTGAACACAATGCATGACTGTGCTTCTTCCCACACTTTAGGCTCTGAGATAAATAACTACCCAAACACTCAATAGTAAGCTAGCTCTAGCTAACTAAAGTAAAGCTGAAATGGGGGAGGGGGGGGGGGGGTGGAGGAGTGAAAAGAAAAGTAGAGGATCTCTAATAATTGGGTCTAAGAAAAACAAGGACATGTCCCATAATGAATTGAGCAACAGAAGCCATTACACAGAGTAAATGTGCTGTCACCTTCTCTAGCTGAGACACAGTCATTGTTAAAGAAAAGTTTTATGAAACAGCAAAGCACAATTCTCCATTCATTGCCTTTGTGATGGTGGTATTAGAAATATTAAGAGTTATTATTTTCTGCTCACTCTGCACAACAAAGCTTTGTGCAGAAAATAAACAAGCAACAGTCAGGACACCTCTGTGATGCTGCCATGAATATTTTTACTAGTCAGCATTCAAATTGTTCCAATTGAAGGCAGTTTGTGTTCCCACACACAGACTACTCATTGGGGATCATAGCAAAGGATATTAGAAGAGAAAGGCTCCAAGAACTTGAATTGAATTACCAGACACCCTGTTACTAAGACATATTTTTTTCTAAGCTTCCATTTTCTTGGCTCACAATAACATCCCTAGAGCTGAGGCACCATTTTCACTGCTTTGGAAAATGATGTTGTATTTTTGTGAGTCAACTATTTTTGAATAATGATATAGTTGAAGTTTACAGGCAAAACTTTTGATGTATTGAAAAGCAAATACAGTAGACATGTGAACACACAAAAAAAGGTGTGAGCACACCTCCCATTACACACACACACACACACAGACACACATTAAAAAAGATTGCTGTTGAAACAATGGAATCTTATAAACATCTTTTGTGTGTTCACATGTCTTTTTCTACATGGAAGCCAGAGGAGAATGCCCTGCTTTATCATTCTCCACTTTATTCTTTTGAAACAGTGTCTCTCACTGAACCTGGAGCTAAGCTGATAGCCATAAACTCCTATGTGTCTAAGCCTTACATAGCTGGGGTAACACATGCACACAACCAAACTCGGCTTTTTACATAGGTGCTGGGAGCCCAACTTGGATTCACATAGCAAGTGCTTTTAACCACTAAGCCATAATCCTTAAATGCTTAAGTGTAAGTAGAAAAACAGAGTTTCATGGGAACCTCATTTATTTTTCCTGTGGCAAAGAGACGCTACCACAGTATCCCTTTTTCTTCTCTCATGTTCTTGCTCTCATATGGCCTCCTTCCCTAGATGGTTGGTCAGACTTGTGACTTCCCAGTATCTGTAAAAGACAGCCACACTTGCTATGTGTGATCACACATACTGTAACTTGTCTTACTGAGAGACACTATGGCATGTGTGTACTTTAAAGAAGCCCGCTGCTATGTTGTGAGCAGATGACATAATACTTACCAATGAGGGCACCACATGTCAATTAACTGAGAGAGACCTCTTCCCCCAGCCATCGAGAATTGCAACCCTCATTCCAACAGTCTATAAGGGTACTTAATTCTCTCTCAACAACTACACAAGCTTAAAGGGAATTTCTTCCATAGAGCAGCCTCATATGAGACTGATACCCTGGCTAACAAGGTTAATTTCACCTTCATAAAGCTCTTCAACAGGGGACCCAGTGAAACTATGCCTGCACTATGACACACAGTGTGAGGCAAGGAATGTGTGTTGTTTTTAGAAAATGGTAACATATTAGGTTTTTCAAAACCAATCTATCATTAAGGCAGAGAATTTTTTCACTATATAGTATTACAAGATCATATCTGTAAAGCTAACTTGGTGACCCAAAGAGGGATGCATGGATTGCCCTGGGAAGGGGAAATAGATGAGATCTCCATGAGTAAACTGGGGATGAGGGGTGGGCAATGGAGGGTAAGGGATGGGGGATGAGAACATAATCGAATGGGATGGCCGAGCTCGAACAGGGATGGAGTGTGAGAGCAATGAAAGAGATAGCATGATAGAGCGAGACATCATGGGGATAGGGAGAAACCGGGTGCTAGGGAAGTTCCCAGGAATCCCCAAGGATGACCCCAGCTTACACTACTAGCAGTAGTAGAGAGGGTGCCTGAACTGGCTTACCCCAGTAATCAGATCGGTGAATACCTTGTCATCATAGAGCCTTTCTCCAGTAACTTGGAATCAGATGCAGAGATCCACACTCAAACACCAGGCTGAGCCCCAGGAGTCCAGTCAAAGAAGAGAAACAGGATTCAATGAGCAAGGGCATCAAGATCATGATGGGGAAACCTACAGGGACAACCAAACCAAACTATTGGGAACTCAAGAAATTTAGACCAACAGCTGTGGAGCCTGCATGGGACTAGACTAGGCCCTCTGCATAGTGAGACAGTTGTGTAGCTTGATCTGCTTAAGGGGGCCTGGCAGCAGGCTCAGAATCCATCCTTTGTGCATGCGCAGGTTTTTGGAGCCCACTACCTATAATGGGGTACCTCACACAGTCTTGAGGCAGGAGGAGGGGCTTGGACCTGCTCTACTAAATGTATCTCCCCTTGGGAGGCCTTACCTTCTTTTAGGAGGGAATGGGGGGGGGGGCGGGGAGGGGGAAGTTGGAGAGGCAGGAAGAGGAAAGAGGGGGTTCTTTGGTTGGTATGTAAAATGAATAAAAAAAGTTTTAATAAGAAAGTATATATGTAAAAATAAATAAATAAAAGCTAAGTTGGTGCCCAAGTTCTTTAATTTATTGTAAAGTCCATATCCTTCTTTTTCCTTATTTCTGCTACATCTAATCACCAAGCCAGGAAAATTCATGAGTATGAATAAAATCTGGTTCTCCTTTCCATGTTCCTTAGTCTTGGTTGCGGTATTATCACCACCCACCTCTGACCAACCTCCACCTGCCCGCACCTCTACTGTGGCTTCTCATCTTTCATTTTTATCTGGTGACAGAGTGGCATTTGCCATCCAAACATGTGATCATGACAATAATATTTTTTAAATACTTTCCAACAGAAAGAATGAGAAGGTTAAAGAATCCTCAGCATAGCTATATTGGGCCCCAGAGAATATACCTAGATTTTATAAAAGCACATTTTGCTTTATTATGGAAAGGCACTACATTAGATGGGCCAAGGGGCACATGCCTATAATTCTAGGAGGCTGAAGCAGGTGGATTGCTGTGAGTTGGAGAACAGCATGAGATACACAGTGAGCTCCAAGCTAGCCTGGACCGGAGTGACACATTGACAGAAACAGAAATAGGGATTATATGCTTTTTAATTTTATTTTCAACATTCTATATGTTTGATTCAAGCCTATAACAATATAGTAGTTTGTATTTATTGAAAGATTATATGAAGCAATAATAATATGCTTTGGAAACAAATTTCTTGGCACTGGAGATATGGCTCAGTGGTTAAGAGCACTTGCTCATACAGAGACCTAAGGTTCACATTCCAGCACCCACACAGCAGTTCACAACCAACTCCAGCTCTGTAGGCTCTGCAATTATATGGTTCACATACAAATATGAAAGTAAACATTCATACAAATAAAATAAAAATAAATCTTTGATCGATCTAGCTAGCTAGCATCTATCTATCTATCTATCTATCTATCTATCTATCTATCTATCTATCTGTTATCCCACTATGTAGCCCAAACTGACTTGGAACTCACAATTCCCCTGCCTCAGCCTGCCAAGCTCCAGAATTACAGGCATGTAATATTACACCTAGCTTCTACATAATATTTTAATGACAAATATCCTTACAAATTCCTATTGAAGTGTCACTTCCATCATATGTGACAACAGAAAGATTGACATTAGGGTTTATACAAAAACTAGCAGTGTATATTTATAGTAAAAATGCAAAACATTCCAGAATATCAAATATAGCATGCTGTAAAAGATAACAGACTATAAACGTTAACTTTATGACTGAACAAAAATTTCCTGTGCTTTGCAAAGTTACATCAGCCCTGTTGATGAGTCTTTAATGGGGATTAAATCTTAGCTTCAAAGCCTTTTGATTTTCTCAATCTGCAGACATTGATTGACCTATTAGTCTTACTTCAGACCCTAAGAATAAAAGATCAAGGGCCAGCTGATAATTGCATATAGACATTTCCATTAGAGTGTACCATGTAGGTCTTTGTGCAGTTGTTAATAGTCCGTTGACATCCACCATGAGAGTAACCCATAGCATTCTTGATTTTATATACAGCTATGTGGGTAATTTATTTAATTGTCAACATCAAATTAAAATTGTATCTTATTATTTACTTAAGATACATAGACATGTCAAAGCAATCCATGGATATCTAAAAATTAAATACTGCCAAGGGGCTTATCATGGGGAGTAAAATCTTTCTAGCCTGTAATTTCTTTCTTCAGCTCCACCTACTTTAATTAGTTTTCAGTTTCAATTATTTTAGAGGTCATGCTAACAACAGATCTTTACCTAAAGTGTCCACACGACAATTTTAAAAGTCAATTTTCCACACCCAGAGCACTGAACAGTATCACTCCACCTTGTGTTGCTTCGCCGTCTGTTGAGCCCAGTACTATTAGAAAAACGTGTAATTGGTAGAGAGACGACAAAGGCAATTAGAGGAATCAAAGTTGAAGAAAGAAATGGCCTGTATCAGAGGTTTCCCAGTGACCATACTCCAGGCTGGCTTCAAAACAAGAGGACATTCTGGGGTACATTGTCAATATCCCTAGTCAAAATGCCTGATATCTGTTTTAATAATGGGGGAGAGCTCATCTCTATGCCTAGACCTGGGATGAGCTGGCTTTGAGGTCATGTGCTGCCTAGCCTTGGAGAGCATCTCTCTGCAACCACCAGGCAAAGGATGCTCTCTCCCCCAGCTCCATGCAGGCTGTCTTAGAGCTGCTGGTAGTTTCTTCAGCAGAGAGACGGATGTTCTTTACAGCTTGATTGTTTTCCTTTAGAAAAACTTGAGCTGAGAAGAAAATGTGAAGGAAGCAGAATTTACTTTTGGTATGTGTCCATGAATTTGGGATTTTAATGGCATAAAGATAAAAGAATCTGAACGACAGTCCACACTGAGCACCATGGGTGAGACTGCAGAAATTAACTTCAGAGGAGCAAATGCTTATCCTTTGAAGTGAAATTGCAACTTCTCCAGTTTTGTTTTTAGTGGTCACAGGTATGTATTTGTGTGTATTTTATCTGTATGCACAGAGACACAAACAGATGTACACATTTTCAGACATACACATTGCTGGTCAAGGCACTGTTACAATTAATGTTTACAATGATATTTTGAGAAACATATGTATGCACATGATTCACATGCTTTAGACCAGCTCTCTTGCTATCTAAGTGACAAAAATTTTTGGCTATTCCTAAACCTCTTTATACAAAACTGTGTTTTCTCAGATTTACATATTTTAGTAAATGATATAGCCATCCTGAACTTCAGCTTTATTGTCCTAAATCTGGGATTACCTCATGTATGTATGTATATATGTATGTATGTATGTATGTATGGATAGATATATGGATGGATTTACTTTGGGGGTTAGCTACAACCTATCCATCAACAAAATGATTTACTCCATTCAAATACAGTCAGAATCCAACCAGTTCTAAGTGTATCAGGGTCAGATAACCTTCCTAATCCAACAATGAATCTCTTGCTGGTCTTTGACTTGGCTTGCTGATTGTTCTATTTTTGTCTATTTATCTGTTTTTGTTAAAGCACCCATACTGACTATATTAGTTACTGTCAGTATGGATGTTGCTGTGATAAAACACTATTATCAGAAGCAACTTACAGAATGAAGAGTGTATTTGGGTATATGATTCCAGAAGGATGAGTCCATCATGCCAGGGAGGCATGGCAGCAAGCTGCAGATACAGTGACAGGAACAGAAAGTGAAGAGCTCACATCTCAACCACAAATATGAAGCACACAATGAGAAAGCAAGAAGTTGGGAGAGGCTTTAAGCTCTCAAATACCACCCTCAGTGAAATATTTCCTCCTACAAAGCAATACTTCCTAAACTTCCCCCAAACAGTGCCAGCAATTGGGGGGAAAGTTTTCAGAAAAGGGAGTTGATAGGGGAAATTATTCATTTAAACCACCACATTGAAATTGTTGCACCATGAGATCATTTCGGGGCTGAGGAGATGACTCAGTGGGTAAGAGCCCTTATGGACCAGAGCTCGTATTTTAGCACACATACAAACCTGACCAGGTATGGCTGTCCATGCCTGTAACTCCAGTGCTGTGGAGCAGGGTGATCACTACGACATACTTGCTGGAAGCCTAGCTCCAGATTCACTGAGAGATGTTCTTGTAAAGGAACAAGGTGGAGAGTGATAGAGCAGAACACCCTGTGTCCTCTTCTGGACTCCACACAAAAGATCATTTCACTAAAAGAAAAACAAAAACCCTTATTCAGTTTATAGATCCTACGTAGTCTAGCCACTTGTAACTTTGTAACCTCATTTCCTCCAACAATTGTTCAACTCTATCAAGACTTACCTTCCTTCAAGATATCCCAGACATGCTCTCAATACTAGATATTTTTGTATGCTGTTCCACAGCCGTGGACAATTTTCCTTCTTTCTACATTATAAGCTTCTCCTCCTTCTAAGGCCTCTAGTTAAGAACATCCCTTAATTAGTGTCTGGTGGCTACAAATAAAATAACAACCTTAACCTGTATCTCGGCACTTTATCCTTCTTATCACATTTATTTTTCTCTAAAATTCAAAGCATTTCCACACATTTTCATATATCTATATGTACATATTTGTTTTTAAAATCTTGTTCTAGACTCCCATTTTGGAATGAAAGCCACATGAGGACACAGATTTTCTTTTTGGTTTATTCCCATACTGCATTCATTTGCATATTGGCTGGCACACAGGCAGCCTTTCAAAACATATTAAGCTAATGACTGTATGAATAATGAGTGAAGATTTGGTGCTCAGAAAAATGTGACTACTTGGGCTAGAGACATCAATTAACTTGAAGCCAGAGCCAGACATGTTGACACATGCCTTCAATCCTCCAAATTGAAGTCAGAAATGCAAGCCAGGCAAAGTGATACACATCTATAAACCCGGAAGTCAGGAGGCAGAGGCAGGAGGATTGATTAAGTATATTACAGGCCAACCACCGCTATCTAGTGAAATTCACATAATAAAGGTGATCATGAGACTTGACAACATGGTCATTAATGACTGAAGGAGCCAAGTTTTGGTGGTGATGTAAGCTTGGTGGTGATGTAGGCTTGCTGTCTTCCTCGTAGACTTCTTCCCAGCAATTTCAACTGTGTATATTTAAGAAGAATAATTAAGACTGGCATTTCCTTTATATGTGAGACTGACATTTGACAGTGTTTCCCAGGCTCAGGTTGGAACAAATAAATAGTAGAAGGATTGGAATCTTCTCAACCCTCATGACTGATAGTTCAGTCCTCTACTAAGAAATGAAGACCAAGCCACAGTCAGGCAGAGCACCACAATGGGCCAATAAGGATGAGGGTCAAATCCAGCAGTGTGTGCAGTGTTAGACTGTCATTATGGGTCTTGCACAGAGAAATACTTTTAAATTGCATGCAATCTCTTCCAGTTAAATTCATCATTTTCTAAAGTATAAGTAGCACTAGACCCTAGAGTTAGTAAGGAGGAGCCCCGGGTCATTACTTCACCATATGATCCATTACTCGTGTATTGATACTAAAAGAATTCTACATATTCCTTTATTCTTTCACTTAATAAAACAAGTATTCTCCTATAGGCTACATGCTATTTTAGATTCTAGGTAGAGCTCATGTATTGAACATAGTTTCTGCTCTTAAATAAATCGAGGAAAAATGTTTCATAATACAACCAACACTGCCACTGTCTTCTCTTCTGAGCTGGTACAATAGAGACAGGAGATCATCTCATAGTGTTACCAAGAGAGGAAAGGTTCATGGTGGAGAATAACGCATAACTTCATCATTATTGCATACATTGTTAATGAACAAAATGTTAGGCTCCCAATATCTGCCCTTGTAATTTTTATACTCCATCGCGTCCCAATGGTACAAAATAGAAAATGTGGCCTTCACGTGCTTAGTTAGATTCTTTTTGACTACCTTAAGACTGTCTGTACTTAAAACCATCAGTTAGTTGGAGGTATTTCTACTTGGAACTTTGGTTAAGGTAATAGATAGGGCTCTTTGTTGTAGCTTATTTACTGAAGGGTCAATTGCTCATTGCATTTTCTCTTTAAATGGATTTTATACAGACACATTCTTTAAGAATTGGTTTTATAGGCTATGTATGTTGGCATATCACAGGGGAATAGGAAAAAATTAGCTTGTTGTATTACAAACACCATTTAAAGCATTTGAAAGATTTTGTAACAAAGATAGTGTTTTAAATATTCATATAATCCCACACAAATTCAATGTTTTCTAAAAAGGTGTAATTCTTTTGAAAAAGTAAATAAGCATTTAGGGAAACATTATTCTCATCACGTTAATCTGTAATAATAGCAATATTCAGGGGATTTTAAAAAGTTCTCCAGAAAGGTAATTACAATGCAAAACACTTCTACTTCTTCAGATAAGCCATTTATTAGTTCTTGCATTTCCTTCATGAACACTCTTACAACCATTTACTTAGGCATTACCAAGTGCTCTAGTGACTTAACAACAAGTTTAATAAATATTAAATTAATTGATCCAGGTTCTTCTGGCACTTCATCTCTAGGATCTACCAGTCCCAAGGAAAATGACCAGTATAACTCACCTCTCCTCTGAGACAAGACCTGAAGGATACTCATTGGAACAAAGTTCACCACTGGTCTGGTTCATGATGGGTGAGGAGAGGTAAGCATGGTCATCTGGTTCGTGGTGGGTGATGTGATTGTCCCCTGAAGTAACAGCAGAGGTGATACTCAGAGAAGGCCGATCATGAACTGCTGTCCTGTCACCATGGCTGCAGAGACTTTGCCTGTTGGTGGTGGAGTCTGTATCATTTCTGTTCCAGGTGACATTCTGACTCACAAGATGATTTAACAAGTTTTAAGCTATGCCTTAGAATGGATTAATCCTTAGTAAAGTCCAGCAGCTTGGAACTCATCTGAACCGGGGCTTCAGATGATGGAGTCTGAGGATGCTCTCTTGGGCATTAGGCCATTTGTCTGTCAGTGTAGTGTCTTGCATCTACTAGCTGACTCACTCCCAAACTACCAAGACACTTCATAATTTCTGACTTAATGAACCAAATTGACTCCATACCTTTCCAGCGGCCATGATGCCCTGTCCTTTTTATTGATAATTCCTAGAAGAAATTGCCTGGTGTCAATATTTGCTCATCACTTTCATACCACTCTAATTTGGCTATCAAATTCAGACAACCTTTCATGAAATACAAAAGACATTTTCAGTCCTGATGTTGCCATCACCCCAACTACACACCATTCCCTTTTCCCACCTTCCTAGCCTTCATTTTTCCTCCCCTCTCAGATTTATCACCATCCTATTGGTTTCCCAGTAACCCTAAAACATACCTCAATCTGATTATTTTTTCAAGTCTCTCTTTTTGTATACTCAGTCAAATAGTCCATTTCTTTTAAGGCATGAATGTTCCTTTTGTTCTTTATTACCTTTCTAGTGGGAACTGACAATTTACATGGTGTTAAATATTACCCATATGTTAATAACATATATTTCTTTAAGTTTGTTTAGCTAAATGTCTTGTCACCACTGAAATGAAGCTTCACACACACCCAAGACCAACATCAGAATATTATTGATATTCTGATACTGATTTTGGTTTTTTTTTTAAAAAAAAGGAATTCCAATATGTAGTCAAAATTGAAAGATCTGGCTTGGGCTGGAGAGGTGGCTCAGTAGCTAAGAATGCTTGAAGCATAATCATGGAGACTCAAGGTAGGACACACACACACAAATTAAAAAAAAGCTGATGTGATTTTTCTCTCCCTATAAATGGAACAGATAGGAGGATGTCCAGCCTAGTTCCAACTTCAGTCTCAAATGAATAAGGCAGACAGTGATAGGGTGGGGTACCAAATAGTGGATGTCACCCTCAGGCCTCCACAAACAAGTACACAAGCAGGTTCTGCACACACACACACACACACACACACACACACACACACACACACACACATGAATATACCACACTCTCACATATAAACATATACATTTTTAAATTTAAATCATTCTTTACAGTCACATACCTTTTATTTCCACCACCCAAGTAATCAGAATAAACTTTGTGGTCGACATTATTATCTTTACATTTTGAATTTTTATTTGTGTGTATGTATGTACCTGTTTTCTGTGATATTATATGCAGGTGTCCACAGAGGCCAGGAGAGAGTGCTGAAATCCCTGGAACTAGAACTACAGGAAGTTGTGAGCCACGCATTATGGGTGCTGAGAACTAAACTCTGGTCCTCTGCAAAAGCAGTATGTGCTCTTAACCACTGAGCCATCTCTCCATCCCCAGAAGTATTTTTAATGACTCAATACACTCCTCCCAAAAGCCACATTTCAAGTCATCTTCATGCCCTTCAACCATTCTTGGCAACTGGGTAGTGCCTCATCCCAAAATCTGCCCCTTCGTATATGACAGCAATCAAGAATCAATATACAAATGAGCTTTACTAGTCATTTGCTTAAAGTATGTTATGAGCATCCTCAACCATCATGGCTAGAATGGCCTTATGGTCCCTAGATATGCATATGGTGCAAGGCAATGGAGGGGGGGGAGATTAACCAATGGCACCTGTAGCAACATGATGGACCTCAAGAATCTAATGTTTTACTTGTTGAGTAGAACAAGCTTTAAGCAATGCGTTCTTTGCTTATTGCTAGTTCATATACTAGTGAAATACAAAAATGAAGGGAAGAGAGGTCATCCATCGAGGTTGTAGGTGATTGGATAATCGCTGCTCAGGGCTGGACTGTTCTGATAGCTGCCTGAATCTTTGGCTTTGTGACGGCTACTAAACAGTAGTTCTTACAGTTTGCACATGTTTCTCTATGTAAGCTACACCTCCATATAAAACTTACTTTAAAAAAATGAAGAGTATTCTGTTCTTTCATCCTCGGTTGTTGTCACTAAGCACTCTTGTATGTTAAATCTAAGAAATAGAAACAGTAGCACTTTCTGCTGGGTAATTATTGTGTATTTAGGAAAATGCCTAATTACACATTCAACTGACACACTACAATGATTTCAGAAAGCCTCGGCTAATACAAAAAGTATGTGTTCTGAATCAGTAATACACTCTTGTCAGAAGAGTAAACACCCAGGCCTGTGATTAAATAATGTTAATACAACTATGGTAAAGAAATAAATTAAAAACATAAACAAAGTCTGGAAATACAATATTGTAAGTGCTATTTCTGGTTGTTAGGTTGACAAGGACAGAAGAACTACTGTGTTTGAGTAGAAAAAAAGAAAAATAGCAAAGCCATGAGATTGCATGTTTTACAGGTTGAATTTAACATATGAACACTGCCCTGGCAACTGGGAATACTTAGGATGGAATTGTCATCTCAGGTAGTATCTAGTTATAAAAGAATTTGGATGCTAATATCAGCTTTAGAAGATTAGAGTTCCTTATACATATATTTAATACCCTCATCTCATAATGTTTTTCTGAGAAATATAATAGTATGCACTACTTATGGGAGGAAAGTCCAAACCAGGGCATATTCTGATTATAATTACATGCAGTAATAAGTTAGTTTTGAATTTTCAAGAAAAAATGATTATATTTTCATTTCACAGCAGTTGCTATTCCTCCACGCTTGCAGTCGGTCATCATATGAAAGGGGAAACACTGAACACAAGCAACAAGTGTTATAAGTTGTAGCTTGAATTATATTCATCAAATTGAGGGATGTTTACCTAGCTGAAACACTAAAAATATCCCTCAGATACATGGTGTGAAAATTATTAACGCTGTGTTCATTTACAGCATGAATGAAATCCACTACTCTAGAAAAACAACACTGTTTTTACTAAATCACTAGTAGTTCCCTACAGATGAATACATTAAAAGGGAAAATGTGTGTTTGTAAAGAGGAACAAAATCATGCCTTTTTCAGGAAAATGGATGAAATGGCGATCGTCAGATCAAGACAAATAAACTAGACTCAGACAAAGATCACAAGTTTCTCTTACATGTGGTTTATAGTTGTTTTTATGAGACATGAACCCAAACAAAAAGGAAGAGACTACAGAAGGGAAGAGAGGAGACCTGAGTGGGTGACAGGGCCATGAACATGATTACAGTATACTATATACCATAGGCTAAGACATGGAAATATTATAACAAACCTATTATTTTATGCAATTATATAGGATATTAAAAGGAAAGAGTTATATATAAAATATATATAACTCTATATAGTGAAAAATCACAAATATATATATATATATATATATATATATAATAGAGGGTATTTGTTTCTCCTTCATAATGATTGCAATAAAAGATGTTAAATTTCTGTACTAATGTTGCTTCTTCTTGTTCCCTTTTTCTTTATTATTTTTCATAAACTTTTATGGCAAACATCAGCAGAACATCAGAGTGTTTACTAAATTTCCCTACACATCCATGCATTCAAACACATTCCTAGGATATATGTGCATATGACTTTTAATAGGTAAGATTGTTTTGATATTCCAGTGTCCCAATGGGGACTGAAAAATCTGTAAAACAAATAGGAGTTTCATTATCAGTCCAAAACAACTTCATTTTTCTATTCTCAAATGACTGACTCCATTTTGTGGCCATTGATGTACATCAGCCCCAGTGACGTGAGCTGTGTGAGGACTGGGTCTGCGCATTCTGCGTTGGGTTGGGCAGATGGAGGCTCCAGTCAGTCATGAGCCAGAGGCACGACCCCTTCAAATTCCATTTCACGTTTCACTTGATGTTCTGAGCTGAATTTGCATGAAAATCAAATTCATAAGTTCAGCCACGGCTTTGATCAGGAATTTTGTGGTTGTTATTGTTCTTTTTGAATTATTGTAAAAGTCATGGCAGATGATAATGTTTTTGGAACTGTTTGTCAATATTCGTCTCTTTTCTTCTCCCAACAATGCATTGTAAAGGAAAATTACTCATACCTGCACAGGGGCAGACGATTATCTTTTTCCTTTTGGTAGGTACTCAAGTGTTTAATGAAGGGAAATTTACACAGGAGGCAGTTTCAGGCAGCATCAAGATAAGGTAGTCCTTTGTAATTGCCACACACTCTAGTCTAGACTTAGGGTCTAGAGAAAGAAAACAGCAAAACCACCCCTGGTGGCATGCTAAGCCACCTGGATGCTTTATTAAACTGTCCACTCTCTGTTAAAAAATAGTGCTGTGTCCCTCACTTTACGGTTTATACTGCTGGTGGGAGTGGGAGTGGGAGTGGTCTGAGCTATGGTCATGCCTGGAGTTTCCTGCAGCTCACTCTTAGTCATGTACATCATCACAGCTTCCTTCAAACCCAGCAATGAAAGAATTCTGTGTTAGTA
This sequence comes from Peromyscus attwateri, assembly GCA_902168425.1. NCBI lineage: Eukaryota > Metazoa > Chordata > Mammalia > Rodentia > Cricetidae > Peromyscus > Peromyscus attwateri. The sequence goes on from CABHPP010149761.1 coordinate 22,344, forward strand.
GATACACAACACCAGCTAATGAAAACTCATCCCAAGGGATAAACATCTAGAACATTTTCAGCCCCATGTTTTAAAACCATTGATAAGCTGCCCATACTCCGGTACAAGGCCTCCTACCCATGCTCATGCAAGCAACCCTAATTAAGCTCAGTGAGTCACAAAACAATTAGAAAAGAGTAGGCTGGAAACTTGAATAAGCATTAGATATGACTCGCTCTTTTCTTATATGAAGATAGTAAAGCTATGTCCACTGTCTCTGGCCTTTCTTTTGGCAACACACCAGTGTGTTCCCAAAGAAATAAACACCTAACCCTGGGAAACACTTAAACAAATTTGATGACAGAAGAATGAGGTCATTTACATGCACATATATATACAACTGCCATGTCATATATGTATATAGTATGTTTACAGCTATATATACAGTAATAAAATTATAAATGAAATAAATCAATTTATTCAATTGCTACGTATTTCTTTCACATGTGATACATATTTACACATTTACATAGGATCCCATGTATATTTATAATGACTAATTAAAAGAGCAAACTGACTGATAGGATGCTATGTAAAAACCAATTATAAATTGAACCCAAGATCTGCTAACAGCTGTGTAGCTGTGTGACTGTGTACATGTTAGTCAACATTTTGGAGATCGGGTACTAGTATTGGTTATTGTTGTTGTTGGTGGTGGTAGTGGTGGTGGTGGTGGTGGTAGGGGTGGTGGGTGTTGTTATTTGTGGTAGTGTTATGGTTGTTTTGTTGTTGGTGGTGGTGGTGGTAGGTGTTTGTGTGCATGTGCATAGATGTATGACTGATGTGTGGACTACATTAACACTTGTTTATAAATGCTTAACACTGACTATGCCTAATATAAGACATTTCTGATTTTTTTATGTTTCAAAAAATCTCCTATGCATGCCTATAAGCATGCTAGTACACTATAGGCCAGCAAATGGTTCAAATGCTTTCTGTGCAAAAGTACCCTTACATGTGTGCTGGAACTACTGTTGTCTTAGATACAGTTAAGGATATGATGATTTGAGGGATGAAACAGCCTGCCTGACATCTACTACAATGACAGGTACTGGCATTACCCATAATGCCACCATGAAGACAGAAGTATATTTTCAGGCAAAATCACAATAAAAGCCATGACTGGCCAGACAGTGGTGGTGCACGCCTTTAATCCTAGTACTCGGGAGGCAGAGGCAGGCAGATCTCTGTGAGTTTGAGGCCAGCCTGGTCTAGACAGCGAGATCCAGGACAGGCACCAAAGCTACATAGAGAAACCCTGTTTCAAAACACAATAAATAAATAAAAAGATACATACATACATACATACATACATACATACATGCATACATACACACATACATACATACACACATGCATACATATATAAATACATAAATGCCATGACTGACCCAACATAGTGGCACACATCTGGAAGTTTAAAATCCCAACATTCTAGAGGCTGAAGAGGGAGAGTAATGAGACCAGTCTGAGTTACATAGAGTTCAAGACCAGCCTGAACTACATAGAGTTCAAAAACAGCCTCAGCTGCATAGCAATACCATTCCCCTCACCCAAAAGCTCTAATTTGAAAACAACAAATGTGATTTTTTTCCAATAGATACATCTCTAAAACCTGATATTCTTACATTCTCTATTTTTCTAAACATTCAAAGATATTTTAATAAGCCATGAATATGTCTACTCTGATATTGTTCCACTAAATGAGCATAATATAATCACTGAATTACATAAAAACCATTACCTTCAATTCTCCTTTTGTCTAAAACAAAGCCTATGGATTTTTAAACAGTGACCTCCACAAGAAGGAGGCTTTTAGACACCTGCTATTGAGGCTTTAACTACATGCCCTCTTGTGATCTGATCTCTCAACAACCATTAATAAATTTCTAGGCTAGGGCCCAAGATTCTATTTAGTCCTATAATTTACAAAGCATCACTTGCATTCAACGTGTAGGCAACAAGCCAACAAAAGCAAAAAAACGCTTCCCTGATTCACTTGCCAGCTGGCTCTCTGGACAAAATGGCCAACTACCAAGGAATCACTGTTACTCAATCACTCAGGAAAATAAAATTAATTTCTTGCTTAGTGTACATGCTTCTTACTGTTGGAAAATTACCATAAGAAGAAACTAATTGTCACTGGGAAACACATTTTCATTGCACCCAGCATCCATCTAGAAACTCTGAGATAGAGAAGTGTAAAAGTGTTGGCAACAGAGATTTAAGACTTAATACAATGATTGGTATGTGGTTGTTAACCTTTTCTTCTTGAAATTGTTAATGTTGATCATTTCCATTCTCTGGATAAATAATTTGCTTTCATTTATAAAGTGTTCATTAAATACTGGAATCTCTATATATCTCTCTTGCATGTATGCATAGAGCATGGAAACATTTGCATACTTTGTAAAATTACTTCAAACACCACAATTAATCAACTCCTTCATGCAATTATAATGATAAATTCCTGGTCATTTTTATTAAGTTATCTATTAGTGACAGTAATATTCTGAAATACATGAGTCTTACTTTTAAAAATGTAAGTTGAGATAAGACTGATGCAAGAAAAACACATTTTAGTCATAGCTACATGCAAAAATATTTTAAACTGCTTATGTGATCTTTTTCTAGCTACTACCAGTTTGACTGACATTTCTAGTATTCAATAATGATTTTGCTCTTGGAGATTGCTTACCTATTCTAACATTCCACATCATTCAACCTGAACTTGTGAAGTGGAAGAAACCTAGCAAATTCCATATCAGAAAATATTTAAAAGTGTTCAAAATCTTTACTAATTTTCAAATCCACTAGAAACAATGTGTCTTAGTCACGGTTCTATTGCTGTGAAGAGACACCATGACCAAAGCAACCTTTATAAAAACATTTAATTGGGGGCTTGCTTACAGTTTCAGAAGTTTATTTAGTCCATTATCATGGCAGGAAGCAAGGCAGACATGGTGCTGGAAAAGTAGCTGGAAGCTACATTCTGTTCAATAGACAGAGAGTCATTGGCCTTCTTGGCCTGGGCTTTTGAAACCTCAAAGTGACATACTTCCTCCAACAAGGCCACACATCCTAATACTCTTAATTCTTTCAAATAGTGCCACTTCCTGGTGACTAATCATTCAAATTTGAGCCCAGGAGGGGTCATTCTTTTTCAAAACATCACACCTTGCTAGAATACCTTATGGTATCATCCATTGATTGGGAACCCTGTCTTTGAATATACCCAAATGACTTCTTTAGAATGTCCACTTAACTTTTAATTACCTGAATTATAAAGAAGATCCTGCTTCAAAAATTCCACAGCTTGATGGTCCTGCTAGAAAATTATAAGGAGAAGAAGAAAAGTGGACTGATATGAGGAAACATTAATGAAAAAATATAGTTGTGAGGGAGATGGCACCGAGGTTAAGAGCAGGCGCTGCTCCTATTGGACCCACATCCAGTGCCCAGCACACACGTGAGAGGTTCACAACCATCTGCAACTCTAGTTCCTTGTATCTGATGCCCTCTGCTGGTTTTTCAAGCACTTGAACACATTTATACACACACACACACACACACACACACACACACACACACACACACTCAATTAAAAATAACAAAATAGGGAAAAGAATTATTAGAATTGTGGAAATGTCTTATGAAAAATTGCAGATACATGTGGAGAGAGGTTTTCTTTCACAATGAGGTCAGTTTTCATTTCTTAACATTAACATTTACACAACTACTTCTACATTCTTTTCTGTTTTGTTTTGTTGTTGATGATGATACTTAAGCTATGGTCTCATTATGAAGACCAGGCTGGTTTCACACTCATAGAGCTCCACCTGCCTTTGCTTCCCAAATTCTGAGATTAAAGATATGCACTACCACACCTGCCTTCACATTTACAATCTAAAGATCTTGTTGAAATCAGGACTGACAAGTTCCCTAAACTTCTGCTTTGTTCGAATCAAACTTGGCCATGTGTCAGCTGTGTGGTTTGGACGGATGTAGTATGAGTTGGTATTTTATTAACACTGATTGCAACTAAGCCTGCTATACTAGGCTGACCTACAGAGGTAAAACTCAGAGAGCTTCCATTTGATTCCTAATTTGATGAAATGTTCCATCTGCAACTATGAGGGGTTTTATGATGCATGACAGGGAGAAATTTCAGCTAAGAAGAAACTTGACTGTCTCGGAGTTATTATATAGTGGAAATGAAATTTCCTAAACTATTTCGATGAACTAGGTTCCGCATTATCTTTCACACTGATAATCCACTGCCTTCATTTCAGTAGCCATCACTGCTGTTCTCTGCTTACCAAGGGAAAAAGAAGATTAAAAAAATGTTATTTTATGAGCACAGTAAAAAAAAAAAACTCTATATTTATTATATTTGGATAGAAATCTGCTTGAAGAGTAATTCAAATATAAATAGTAATGATTCAATTCCCAAAGGACCTTGCATTTTGTTGCAATATATAGAAGTATAGATAGCCCACTTTATTGACTGTTCACTTATATTAGTGATATTTCCAGACACAATAATTGAGTGGAAAGAAAGTGGATTTTGAAAGTTACGTAAGGAGGATCAGATACTAAAATGTTGGGTGAGGTTTCACAACAAACAATTTCTGTTTCTTCTTTAAAAAGCTGTTTAAGTTGCATATTATGAATTTATCATGTGAGGGGGGAGGGAGGGGGAGTGATGGAGAGACAGAGGAGAGGAGAGAAAGGGAGAGGAAGACAGTTAGGGAGAGAGGAATATGTATGTGCATCAAGGTGCATATAGGGAGGTCAGAGCACAACCTGCAGGAGTGGGTTCCTGTCTTCCATCATGTGAGTCCCAAGGATTGAACTCAGGCTGTCAGTTTTGGCAGCAAGCTCCCTTACCTGCTGAGCCATCTCACCAGCGGCATGGCAATCACTTTCTCCACTAATGAGCTTCTACAAGCAGTTAAGTATTTATGAGAATTCTCAAGACGGAGAAACAGTACTTCACTGTGTAGAAATGTGCTGTAATTGGGTGTTGTTTCATACTGTTTTTTTTTTTAGACACTTTCCCCTGCCTATAACCATAGAATTACTTACAACCCAAGCCAAAGAAACTAGCATGCCCAATAAGAAAACTTTGCAAACATTATCTTGAGTTATTCTTTCTAATGAAAATGTTTTGGTTCATTTTTATTTCTTCTGATTTCCAAGTTCCTTTTCAGACCAGAAAATGAAAAATCACTCACGCTGTAAAACGTTCCATCTCCTCTGCAAGCACTCTCTGTCATAAATCAGAAAGCTACAGTAGATGCAAATGGAACATTTTGTCAAATTAGGATCCCAATTCCTTTCACATTATAGCACTTGTCCATGCATGACCTTCAGGGATGGTTCTTTTCAAGTGTTTCTGAATGTGACAGGCAGCGTCATATCAGAAGAGGCTGTGTGTGTGTGTGTGTGTGTGTGTGTGTGTGTGTGTGTGTACTCCAAAGGAATGTGTCAGTCAGCCAAGTGCCTAGAGTCAAGTCTCAAGGTCAGAAGGAAACAGAACATTCAGTTTAACCATGTATTCTCAGTGTAAGCATCTCCAGCTCCTCGCTTTGCATGGGGCCAGTTATTTAACCTATCAACACTTCACTTTCCTCATGTAAAAATGGGAATGGTGGTAATAAGACTCCTCCAGGGCATGTTTATTAGGATTAGATGAGGTTTTTCACATAAAACACTTAACAAACATGTCTGGTAAGCCACTCACCACCCCCCAAAATGCCTCCTTTTGCATAACGAGTATCTGGTAATTGCAGGAGCCAATTGCGGTTTGTTCAGTTAAACTATGGACAATGTCCTTCACCAACTAAGTTCAAATCCATCTTCTTGGATTTTCATTTTCTCTTCCCTATCCTACCCATACCTTCAAAACAGGCAGGAAAAAAAGGGAGAAGATTCAGTTTCATCACCATTTCCTTTTAGTTACCTTGAAATATTTAAACTTAGTACTAGTTCCAGATGGTCTAGGAAAAGTTTTAAGGGTTTACTTGGGTTAGTAAATGAAATTTGCCATTGTGTTTTATTGTGTGTTAAAAGAGGTAGAAAGGGGATGTGTGAGTAACATTTGATTTAATGGCGGCATAGTGAAGACAGCTGTCAGTAATCATTCTACAACCAAATATTCCCTTTGCTGATGAAACTCTTTTTCATGTACATGCACTGATGCCATGAAAATTCTTCCTGGCCCTTTGATCATCATTAGAACTTCCTAGAAACATTGTAGAGACAAATGCTTCTAAGAGATTTGAACTTGATTAGTGATGGTGATTGAAAATGAGGATGAGAACAGAAAACAAGATATTGATTCCCATAATAGGTGACATATGGCCCAATTACCCATGTTGGTCCAACTACTGAATGACTCTGACCTTCAGTGTATAGCACTGAGTACCAAAAATGTTTGCATGACTTCAAAGATGCTCTCACGTCTTTGATTTACCTCAAAGGATTTCTGTTGTGCATCAGTTTTATTTCTCTGGTTCTGACAAAGACATCGTGTTTAACGGGTGCTTTACCTATTTTACTGAAAAACATTTCTTTGAGGGTCTGAACACCTTATCCATATTGGAAATAGTTCCTGACTCAGAAACACTCTAGCCAACTACCTAGGAAGTCTGGGCTACTCTTTAGTTTGCAATTGCTGCTTATTAGTCCTGATGTTATTTTCCTTTCCTTCCATGTTGAAAACTTTGTATTTGTGTAGAACCACATCGCCCTTCATTTGAGGCAGTATTTATTCCATGGTGCAGTTAACTATTTTTCACTGGATTGTTTATGAGTTTTCAAAGTAATAACAGAAGATGCTGATAAAACAAGGGACCTTGCCATCACTCACTGTATGAATCTTGATAGCCTCATAACTACATTTGCGCTTCTCCCATTCATCTCTTCTAATCTAAAAACCAACTGTCAGTCACTGTTCTACAACACAAATATTTCCTTCACTGATTAAAATCTTTTATCTTGTGCATACACTATTGTTTGCCTGGGAAATTCCTCTTGTTCTTTCATTACCAGCACAAATGTTTCCCTTGATGTGCTGGTTAGCTCCCTGTCCCCTTTATGGTGACAAGATTGTACATGATATCGCACAGTTTAATTTTCATCACTTTGATGCATTTGTTCAATAAAATTATTTTATTGAAAGATAGAGAATTTATTCTAGAATACTTTTCTATATAACTGCCTATGTACCTATATTACTCTATGTCTTTATATCTGTCCTGCTTTTTGTTTATGTCTTCTACATTGAGCTCCATAGAATGTAAACAATAATTATTTTTGATGGAGGGGTTTGGGTAGATGTTTTTTTCCAAAGATTTATTTATTTTATTTTATATGTGTGGGTATTTGTCTGCATGTGCACCACATGAGTGCAGTGCCTACAGAGGCCAGAAGATGGAATCAGGTTACCTGGAATTGGAGTTACAGGTAGTTATCAGATATCATGTCAGTGCTGGGAACTGAACCCAGATCTTCTGCAAGAGCAGCAAGCGCTCTTAACCATTAAGCCATGACTCCAGCCCCAAGATCCTTTTGTTGTTGTCAAACACACACATTTCTCTTTGTTGTTTGACTTTTATGCAATCATCAGTAACAATAAGAGTAAGCATTCTTTAATTGAAAACTTTAAAATATATTTTTGGTTTTTTTTTTCTTTTACTTTTTAGAAAGCAGATGTCTAAGATCCCACAATAAAATGAAATAGAATGGGTCCCCCAATTACACATCAAATCCTTCTAAAGATCATAAAGTTGAAGTTAAGTAAGCAATTTTATATAATTTTGAATCCATATATCTATGTGGCATATATCATAGAATCCCAGATGGCATTACAAAGAAGAAGTTTCCACATTTTCAGTGCCATTATGATCTTCCTACCATTAAATTGAATCAAGGAATAAAAATATTCATTATGGAGTGAAAGAATTTACATAATATATAATTGTGTAGATTTTTATGGAAATCGCTTCCTAGTAAAAAGAAATGCTGTGCTTGCATGTCCAAAAAATAACCAGACCACACTAGCTAGGCCATCCTTTATACTTTTCCATAGGCAAAAGTCATGATAAAAACCGTTTTCATAGATCCTTACTGTTAAAAATGAATTCTTAAAGATCAAATAAATTAAGCACACTCTCCAGGGACAGTAGAATCCTGAGTAATGCTGCATGCTTCTGTGTTGGCTGTCATTAAAAAAAAATAGGAGAGACATGACATGATTCCAGATTTTAATAGCTGGTTAACATTTGGCTGGTGTGAGATTGCAGATCAATAATATCAGCTTCATCTCATCTAACTACATCTGACTCCAGGCAAGGACAAGAGGATCAATTCCCCCTGTGGTGGTGGAATGCTAAACCAGTACCTCAAAATGCTTTTCCAAGATATTAAGCCATAAATACCCAGTTGCCTACAGAGGAGCGTCCAGCTCTAACTCCTTCACAGCCATTTCCTTGTCTTTTCCCCTCAACTTCCCTGGAGGACTTGAGATGTCATATGTGCCTGCTTACTCCACAAATCAAAGTATGTTTTTAAAAACTGGGTTTTCCTTTCACATCCAATAAATAATCAGCCAAAGAAAATGACACAAGTGTAGCCAAAAGCAAACAAAACCAAAAATATAGTTTCAAATTGTCTACTTTTTATAGCAAAATAATTCTGTGAGTTTGATTTACTTGGATAATAGCTTTTCCCTTTTCTCTCCTTCATGAAAAATATCTAAGTCATAATCCAGAACTGTCTGCTAAGCACACCAGGGATAGATCAAAAGCAAAATCAGATGAAAAACCTAATACATTTTACAAACACTAAGTAATCCAGTTGATAATTTTCTTAAATATATGAAATGAATGCATATACCCATCTCCCTTCACACACACACACACACACACACACACACACACACACACACACTCAGTACCAGAGATGGTAAAACATTAGTGTCTGATTGTCTTAGTCAGGGTTTACTATTGCTATGAAGAGACACCATGACTACAGCAACTCTTATAGAGAAAACATTTAATTGAGGGGGCTTGCTTACAGTTAAGAGGTTCAGTCCATCATGGTGGGGAACATGGCAGCATGCAGGCAAGCATAGTGTTGGAGAAATAGCTGAATGTCCTACATCTTTCAGGTAACAGGAAATCAACTGATTGTCACACTGAGTGAAGCTTGAGAAAAAGACCTCAAAGCCCGCTCCCACAGTGACACGCTTCCAACAGAAGAAATGGCCTAGGTGTGCCCTCCAGCCTCAAGGTCTGGATTAAGGGTGTATCTCATCCAGCCTCCTCCAACAAGACCACACTTCCTTCAACAAGTTGATATTCACTCCAACAAAGTCACACCTCCTAATAGTGCCACACTCTATGATCTTATGGTGGCCAAATACATTCAAACTACCACACTTATGTATCTTGAATATGTGAATTCAAGCCACTTCCTGGCTACTGATCCTTGAGCATAAGACATAGTCTCTCTAAACCTGAGTTCCATCACCCCTAATTTGGGATTTATACATGCCTCTGCCTCATTGTGATGAGGAGAACTGAATGTGGAGATGCATTTTTACTTCTAAGAATAATACTTTGAAATAAGAGTACACTGTAAACTATTCTTTCTGATTATTTTATACACGAAGCATTGTTTTCAAGGTGATCGACATTTCGCTGTCTAGATTCAAGCAGCAGAGAAAGCTGAAAACTTGAGGAATTTGAAGCTCAGAATCTTAGAGGTCAGGACTCACTCTGCTTTGACTGATGGACTGAGCTGGAGTCTCTATAATACCTTTTAGATAATAGAACTTAAGGATCCCTAAATGTTAACAGTTTTATCCTAAAGTTAAGAAGGAGCACAATGATTCTTATATGTGTAATCTGAAAAAAAAAAAAAAAACTGAACTCATAGAAAAGAAAAAGAGGCCAGGCGGTGGTGGCGCACGCCTTTAATCCCAGCACTTGAGAGGCAGAGCCAGGCGGATCTCTGTGAGTTCGAGGCCAGCCTGGACTACCAAGTGAGTTCCAGGAAAGGCGCAAAGCTACACAGAGAAACCCTGTCTCGAAAAACCAAAAAAAAAAAATGTTCACCAGGAACTGGGGTGAGGAAGTGAACTGCTGGGTAAAGGATACACACTTTTATTTTTTTAATGAAAGATTGGGAAATTTAATGTAAGGCATAAATACAGTTTATAATAATATACCATATACTTAAAATTTGTTGAAAAACAGCAAGCATTTTTACCACACAAAAGATCACGAGATGGTGCAATGGACTCTTAGCTCCTTTGTGGTCATCCTTTCACAGGGTGTATGTGTATCAAACAACAAAGAGATTTTTGTTAGTTGTACCTCAAAAATACTGGGAGACCAAGAACAAATAAAAGAATGGGAGGGAAGGAGGTGAGATGGAGAGAGAGAAAAAGGAAGAAAGGAAAGAAGGGAGGAAAGAGGAGGCAAGGATGGAGAGAAGGAGACAGAGATGGAGGGTAGGAGAGAGGATTTTTTAAAATTACTATTTACTGTGGTCCCTTTGGATGTTAATGATTGAAAATAGGAGGCAGTCCCCTTCATATTGAGAGTGAGGACATAATTGTACCACAAGACCTGTGGGCAACAATAGCTCCTCCCTGAAGATTATCTGTGCCATCAAAGGCAGCTTCGAGTGCTTGCTAAGATCAGCATCAGTTTCGTGCACTCATTCAACTCCCAAAGCCTCTAATGGGTACAAATTCCCAGGAGGATTTGATGATTCGTGTGTATCCAAAAACTATTTGATTTCTATGAGAATCAATGATCCTCTATTGGCCTGGTAAATACCACCCCAAAGACAGGGTTTCAGGGAGGCACATTGCTATGCTAGAATTTCCCCACAAAATCCTTTGCTTGTGAGCCTGATAGTGTGTGTGTGTGTGTGTGTGTGTGTGTGTGTGTGTGTGTGTGTGTGTTTTCAGTTTTCATTTGTGCTTAATTATCTAACATTTACTTTTCTGAGATATGGTCTCACTACCTCACCCATGCTGGCCTTGACCATTCTCCTCCTGTCTCACACACCTAAACCTTTGCCAAGGTTACAGTAAGTGTCCAGTTCAATATGTCCAGTGCTCTGGAGAGAAAATTCAGGAACCAACCTGATGTGTGGGGAAGTGAAATATGATTATCCCTGTCACCCATGTTCTATGTGTTGTGATAGGAGACAGACACATTGATCCAGATGGGAAGATCAGCCCTTCATCACTACCTGGAGACAAATGAAAAGGACAGTCATTTCCTAAGGAGAGCAGATGCTCTAGAGTTCTTTTCCTGATCACCTACCCAGTTTCTGGCTGGTTCTCTACACTCCATAGGTCTTAGGCCTCTGGGACATGGTTTTAAGAAGGAACAGTAAGGGGATCTACAGCAGAAGAACAGTGTGCATAGATGCCAAGGCCTTTGTTTTCTGACATAAAAACTCTACTGAGGAGGGAAAGATTGACCCTTTTAAAGCTTCTCATGGGTGGAAGTTAAATGTAGGAGAATAATAATAACATTTACAGGTTAGTCAGATGAAATGCAATTGGATCTCTAAACTCACTTTCTTTTAAAACTTGCTTAGTGTTAATATAAATAATAACAGTTGATAGCTATATGCTATGTTTTGCTATTTCTAATAAAACTTTTATAATGGAAAGGCCATTATTACTTGCCTAATGTGTTAATCTATTCTCTAGATTTCCCCACACATAGAAGTAGCCTTTGCCAAATGATTAATAGTTTTTATGGTCACAATTAACCGTAATTGAAGCTGGGGAACTCAGGAGGAAATGAGCAACCCCTAAAACACAGCCTTAAAACCTATAAAGAGACAGTAACACAGTGTGTAGGAAGCCCTCTTGCTCCCTTGGCATGTGGATTACAGCTCATTTTGTGGTCACCATTAAGAATACAAGGTTTGAAAGCAGACATGTGCTGGAGCCAGCTTGCACCAAACAGTCAGCCCTATTTGTTTCTTGTCAACTCTTCTTTCCGTAGCTTGGTGGGTGTGTTCAGAACATAGAGGTCAGCAAAAACTACACATTGGAGCTGTGGTTTTTTGTTCATTTGTTTTTTTCATTTTGTATTTCTTTTTCCTTTCCCTCTATCTTTCCACCTCCTCATTGCAACTATTTAAGAGTATAGGCTTAGTTTTAAAGAGCAAAATTGAAATAGGCTTACTTCAGAGTTAATCCTAGAAAGACATTTGGGGTGAAAATTATCTAAATAAATCCAACTTTAAAAATTACGTAAATGAAATGTTGCTCAACTTCATTCTATTCTCACTTTGTTGTTGTTGTTGTTGTTGTTGTTTTTCAAGGCAGGGTTTCTCTGTGTAGTTTTGGTGCCTGTCTTGGATCTTGCTCCGCAGACCAAGCTGGCCTCAAACTCACATAGATCTGCCTGGCTCTGCTGCCCAAGTGCTGGGATTAAAGGCGTGCACCACTACTGCCCGGCCTGTTCTCACTTATTATCTCATCATCTATAAACTTAATTTTCTGAAAATTGTTCTTTTCTCAACCTCATATTAAATTTCTGAGGTCCATTACATTTTATATTTTGTCATCTTTTTCTTTCAAAAATTCCTACAACTTTTACTTCTTGCTTATTAATAATCAGGTATAATCTGTAAACATACCAAGTGTAAGTTTCAACTGGAATTAGAAAACTAGGTTTGCCAGTGAGAGCCTAATATGTAGAAAATCAGCATATTTGGAATGGGGAATTATTGATGATAGAAGCAAGAATAAGAGATGATTGCCATTATTGATGCAATAATAATATGTATGATGTTCTACCTTTCCACCCTGTGACAGATTCTAACCTTGAAACTTCTGTTGTTGCTGTTTTTTAATCAGTTCTAATATGCACTTCGTGTATGTTTCATGATTTCTTAATTTAAGATGAGTTTTTTACTTTTCATGACATAAATTTGAATCTAGTATTAATTTTGTGACTCCAATATTTACAGTCTCTAGTGGTATTGTTGAGGCTACGTGTTAATGTTCAAGCTGAGTGTGATTAAAGCCATCTTGGGCATTGTACCATCTGACAAGGACAGATAAATAAACAGGTAGATGGTGGTAGATTGCTTTTGAATTAAAGTATGGCAAAGTGTACCATGAACTAACCAGGGTAGAGGAAGAAGTGAGAGAAGGGTGCAGGCATTTATATAAAAAGAATACTTTTAGAATCTTTAATTTTTTTCAATTTCAGCTCACTTTGTTGAAATTCTCAACAAATATGATTCAACCACCACTTTGACTGAAAGTCTTATAGGTCTAGCCCAGAGCTTACTATCAGGAAAAGGATGCCTTTGAGGGTATAAATTGTCATGATCTGTTTATCACATCTACGGGTCTTCATGATTAATAAGCACATGGAAATTTATGTTGCATGGTATTGGTCTATGTTTCCAGGATCACTGGTCAGACCCCAGAGAATGTTGAGTCCACAGAGCTCTGTCACAATGGTCTAGGAAAGAAGGACTCTAAGGATCTAGACCAAACTATGTTCCGTTTATGTCTCATGATGGAATTCCATCCTCCATAGAGCAGTCTCCTCAAGCATTCAAGTGAGTGGAGTTTCTGAGTCCTAGAATTTATCACTGTTTCCTGAGTTTCTCAAACTGTAAGATCAACAGGCAAGCTAGATATTAGAATTACATGTGACTACATCTCTGATGTTTGAAAAGGATCTCAATGAACACCTAGATGTTTGATAAGTGCTTGGATGAAGAAATGAATGAGGAGTCTGTGATTTTGTGAAAAACACAATTTGGTTGGTCAATTTAGACCTTTATGCTTATAATTATAATACCACCTACTTCTATGTTCTGAATATTTACACTCCATTCCCAATGCACATGTTGACACTTGTTCCCCAAGGCAACCATGTTAAAGGTTCTGCTTTTGGGAGATAATTAGGTCATGAGAGACCTCCCTTCATGAGCAGGACTAGTTCCTTTATGAAATGGTCCTAATAGAATGGTTTGTATTTTCTACCATGGAACAGAGCAGCAAAAGACTGTATTTAAAAAATGAAAGTCATTCCCTTGCCAGACACTGACTCCCCTGGCTCCTAGGACTTGGATGAATTCTCCTGGACTGAGTAGTACACTTCTATTGTTTATAAATGTCCTTGTCTGAGTTACTTTACCATGGCAACTTAAATGAAATATGCCTCCTACTCACAAAATCTTGTTAGAAGGAAAATTTAAATAACAAATACAATGTTTCAAAAAAAGTGAATTAATTTTATCCTAGCCATTTATAACTATCACATATTTCTCAAGAAATAATGGCTTGAATTATTGCTAGCTCCTCAATCCAGTTCCAACCAGATTAAAAACAGATCAAACATTCTTAAAGAATCTGCAGCCTTAAAATAAGAACTTTATTTCCATTCCCATTTTATTCTGACTCTGAAGCTGACCTCATCATGGTTGCCTGGCCTCCAGCAAGAAGCATCTCATTTGGCATTATTGGCTCATGTGCATGCCGAAGCACAGCTTCCACAGAAGGTAATGTAATTGGGACTGCATGGAGGTGGTCACCACTCTGTGAGAAATCCTGCTGAAGTAACTAAGTCTTAACTGCAAAGTCATACTTATCTTCATTCAGCTGGTTTGAAAAGAAAGAAATGAGGTGGGATAAAGTTGTCTACATACTTTATAGGAACATTGGATTCAGTGGCCCCCATATTTTCAATTGGAAATAACTGAGAATAATTTGCCCCAGATAAGTTGAGATAGGTGAGAGTCACCACAATGAAACTCACAGGGCTAATAATGGTAACTAATGAAATATAGAAGCAAATATCTCCCATTATTAATTGAATGTGTTACATAACCACATAGAAAAAGAATAAGTCTTAAGAAAATGACTTCCAGTAAAATACAATTCCAGAAGAAAAATTAAAATAAAACTAATGTATAGAATGTCAAACATTGAAGTATGCCATTAATCTTAAAGCACTAGAAGATATTTTTGACAAATTCCATCAAGAGAAATAGGTATATATTTAGCTAGAATGATTGTATTGATAATTACAGATGCAAGAGTCAAGAACTAATTGACCACTTCAAGAAGAACCATATATTAACATTATGCCTGCATTTATGGACAATAGGAACATCGTTGTTCATTTTAAGTGTTGACAGAAATATTTATGAATATTTTAACATATATCTATGTGAAGGAGGCCTGTACATCTGGCTATTGGAGAGAGTGTGTTCCAGTGAAATACATAGTTTATAGGGCAGCTCTTTTCATTCATAATCAATCATATTATTGAAGGATTATATAATAACACATGTGATTTCTTTCACTTAATGGGAATAGACTCCAATGATATCTGTCATAGTAAGTTGCTGATGTAGCAATTCTTCCCTGAGGAATAACTCAGATGAGTTGACAAAAGCACGCAGTGTGGATCTAGCATTTCAAAATAGATTTTAGTTGACTGTGTACATTTACTTATAGTCCTAGGTAATCCTAGCTCTCCTCGGAGATCTTAGAAGCCATCTGATTCTCTGGCATTCTCCTCATTTACTCATGGCTGCTGTTGACATTTTTCAGTCTACACTAAAAACTTCAACAGAAATCTTATATCCAATAAAATGTATTAAATAGTTTATTTAGAACTCATCTTACAGAGCTGGGCATAGTGGTGCACATCTTTGCTAGTCTACAAAGCAAGTTCTGGGACAACTAGTGCTACACAGAGAAATCCTGTCTCAAACAACAACAACAACAAACAAACAAACAAACAAACAAGAACCCATCTTACAAATGAGGTGAGTAAAACAATTTGCTTTAAATTGTTTAATTTTTAAAATGTCTATGTTCACATGTTTGCCTGCAGGTGCACATATGAGTGTGTATACACATGAATGTAGAGGCTTAGAGGACAACTTCAGGGGTCATCCTCAGGAAAGTAATGAGACTGGGTCTCTCATTAGCCTTTATCTCACTAATTAGGTTAGTCTAGATGGTGAGGAAGTCCCAGGGATCCTCTTGACTATTCCTCCTCAGTGCTGGTATTACACATGTGCACCACAATGCCAGACATTTTTACATGAATTCTAGGATCCAACACAGGTCTTCTTGCTCACAAGGCAAAAGCTTTGCCAACTAAGCTACCCCTCAGCTCTTAAATTTTTATTGGCAAACAACCTTATTTTAATATAGCAATGTTTAATTGTAAACCCATTTCCAAAAAGGCAATTACAAATCCTAATTTTATAATGTTTTACAACCTTCAACACATTTGTCAACAACTGCTAGTTGAGATTAGCCTTGGTAATCTCAGTTCCCCATCCTTTATCACAATCACAAAAAGTGATGGACCATAAAGGTCCAAACTAATATCAACTGTAAAATAAAAGAGAGAAAAACAATTAGAAGATGATTAATGTATCTACAACCCAGTCCTATTTGTATTTTGGATGGAACTGGCTGGCCATCTTGGCTTGCTTCCTTTTTCAAATTTTTCAAAGACAGAGAACTCCCCAAAGAAAAAGGCAGGTCGATTATACCAAGTTGTGGACTCTCAGACTGTACATCATAAATCATTTTAATTTGCCTGCCTCTCTGAGTCTCTGATTCCTCTTCACTATACAAAGATATGTTTGCTTCATTTATTTGGTACACAATCATTTGATCATGGCTTCACAGGGTCAAGAAAGCTCTTATGATCAGCTCCAGGTGTTTTTACTGAAATATTAACTCCTGAATTATGGTATAGTATGCTCATGCCCATGAATTCTTGCATTTACACATACACACACACACACACACACACACACACACACACACACGGAGAAGAGGGGAGGAGGGGAGGGAGGGAGACCTAAAACACTCCAAATTAATTCCTATCCAAATGCAGCTTGTTTTTAATTGACATAAACTAACGATGTCAGGAATCCAGTTTTCCATGTTGGTCCATTCAGTCTCTCTCATAATATGTTGGGTTGGGAACTGCCCCTGCTATGAACTTAAAGACAGTGAGTGGCAGTAGAGACAGAAAAAGATTTATCTAATAATACATCTACTTTCAGTAGAGCCTTCTTCTGGTCTCTAGGTAGAGAAACCAGTTGCCTCTATCAGAAAAGGAGAAGGGTGGAAACTTTGGAGAGAGCAAAGTGTATTGTCTTTATTTATAGCCTATATACCCTCAGGCAAGTCTGAGGAATCTACTGTTAGAAGAACCCTAGCATTTCCATGGAATCTACTGTACTTACACATTTAATATTTTTTGGAAGTTTCACCATTTAATTTCTTCGGCATCTGTGAAGGTTATGGAATCAGTACTCTCCTTTGAGCATGTGAGTCCCCTCCTTCTTCCACGTTGAGTTCCAGTTATAGAACTCAAGCTTGGTGGCAAGAGCCTTTACCCACTGAGCCATCTCACTGCCCAGACATGCCCTTTATAAAATAAGATGACAGGTCTGGAAAGATGGCTGAGTGACTAAGAGCTCTTTCTGCTCTTCCAGGAGACCCACATTTGGGACTCAGCACCCATGTCAGGTGTCTCACCACAGTCTATACCTCCAGCAACAAGAGAATTGACACCTCTGGCCTCCTCCAAAGCCACCTGTACTCACATGCACATATCCACATGCACACACACACACACACACACACCTACATGTAACTAAAATAATAAAAAGAAATTCTGAAATAAAATAAGAAAAGCCTCTTTACCAAATGCTATGGGGAAAATAGGATAGCTACAAGTTGAAGACTAAAGCCAGATCCATAACTTTCACCTTACACAAAATTAATTCCAAGTGGGTGGAAGACCTTTAGTATCAGACCTGGACCTTTGAAACTGCCAGAGGAAATCACAGGGAAACATTTGACAAGGGCTAGGCAATGACTTTCTGAAAAGAACTTTATTAGCACAAGAAATAATTCCAAGAATTGATGATGGGGTCACATGAAACTCAAACGCTCCTGCAAAGGAACAATAGCCAGAATGAAGAGTCTGCATACAGAATGGGAACAAGTCCTTGCTAATTATACATCAAATAGGAGATTTGCATCTAGGAGAAGGAACTGTGAACATCTAATACCCAAAAAGCAAATCTTCCAATCAATAAATAGGCCAATGAACTGAACTGATAGTTCTCATAGAACTATAAATGGCCAATATGTATTTGGAAAAATATTGAACATCCTGAGCCATCAGGGAAATGCACATTAACACTGACTTGAGAGTCTACCTCGTTCCAGTAACAGTGGCTATTGACAAGCAAACAAATGCCAGCTCAGAGGATGGGAAAGAGGACCCCTTATTTACCACTGGTGGGAGTGTGAGCTGGTGTAACCACTAAGGAAATCAGTGTGGAAATTTCTCAGAAGTTATGTCTGATTAGAAACCCAAGGATGTTAGGTCTTCACAGAGAGATACTTGGCATCCATGTTTATAGCTGCTCTATTCATAGGAGCCTTGGTGTCCAACAGCAGATCCACAGATAAAGAAAAGCATGGTACAAACACACAATGGGATTTTATTCAGCTGTGATTGAAAATAAAACTATGACATCTTCAGGGATATGAATGTGCAGATCTTAGGAGTGTGTGTGTGTGTGTGTGTGTGTGTGTGTGTGTGTGTGTGTGTTGAGTGTAAGTCATAAAACTAGTAAAAGGACCATGAGAGAGAAAAAATCTTAAGGTAGGGATGAGGGAGAGGAGAGTACTAGAATACATATGGCATGGAAATGGAATGGGGTCCACTAGGAGGAGAAAAAGTGTGAGTAGGAGGTGAGCATGGGCAGCAGGAGGGGAGTGGAAGAGGAAGATCAACAAAAACAAAATATGAATTAAAAGGCTATAATGAAAATCTTTACTTTGTATGGTAACTTTAAAATAAATAAATAAAAACATGAAAGTAAAAAGAAAAACAAAGACAAAAATGAGGTATGTGGACACCATGGAATGTTATTTAGCAATAAAGAAAAATAAAATCTTGACAGTAGAAGGAAAGTGGGTGGAAACAAAGATCATTAGGTTAAGAAAATTGATACAGACTTGGAAATACAAATTTTCTGTTTTACATCAAACTCACAATCTAGATTTGTGTGTGTTTAGTGTGTGTGTGTGTGTGTGTGTGTGTGTGTGTGAGAGAGAGAGAGAGAGAGAGAGAGAGAGAGAGAGAGAGAGAGATGAAAGTTAAAAGAGGACCTCAAGAGCAGAAGAAAAAGATCTTCAGTGTGGGAGAAAATGGAAAACATGTGAAATGAAAGTAGAAGCAAGACTATTTGAGAGTAGGGATATCACCAGCAAGAGAAGAAAGGAGAGGAGGCTGAGAGTAGAGGAATGAGTAATAATGAGAGTAGAGGAATGAGAGAGTAGAGGAATGAGCCAAATACTACGGTACACACATATTCCAAAATGAAGCCTTCCTGCTGTTTGCTAACAAAAATTAATTTTAACAAGCAAATAACCAAAACAAAGACCCACAGCCTAGTTTTTTAGCATGTTGTTCTTTGAAGCTACAGGAGAATCTTACCCATAAGGCAGTTGCAGGACTTCACTGTGTTTTAATGAGCACTTCAATGTTCTGAAATTCTCTCTCTCTCTCTCTCTCTCTCTCTCTCTCTCTCTCTCTCTCTCAGAAACTAGTGTAGCACCATCAATTGGTGCATAGCAAGATTTGCTCAGCCTCCCCTGGGACATAAGCTACTTTCTAAGTTAGGCCAGCCGATGTATGCTAGGCGACACTACCACTGCACTTGCCTGTAGCAATTGCCAGTGGTGAAGTCACCAATATCCTTATGTGGATGAATAACCACAGTCTTAAAATCCATCTGGAGGATGTGTATTTCATAAATACTTGTTGGGGGATATTTGTACACTGTGTGAAGATGTATTTGCTGTGAATGGTGTAATAAAAAGCTAGGCAATAAAAAAAGCTGACCAATAGCTAGGCAGAAGGTATAGGTGGGATTTCCAAGAAATAAAGGAAGAGGAGGAAGAATCAAGTGGCACAGGAGATGCCAATGAGACATGGAGAGAGTAGGACATACAGAATAAAAGAAAGGTAAAAAGTCAAATGTTAGCCGGGCGTTGGTGGCGCACACCTTTAATCCCAGCACTCGGGAGGCAGAGCCAGGCGGATCTCTGTGAGTTCGAGGCCAGCCTGGTCTCCAAAGCGAGTTCCAGGAAAGGCGCAAAGCTACACAGACAAACCCTGTCTCGAAAAACCAAAAGAAAAAAAATAAAAGTCAAATGGTAAAATATAGATTAAGGGAACAGATTAATTGAAGTTATAAGAGCTAGTTAGAAACAAGCCTAAGCTATAGGCCAAGCTTTCATAATTAATAATAAGTCTCAGTGTCATTATTTGCTAGTTGGTGCCCCCCCCCAAAAAAAATTCATCTACAAATACCTTGAGGGAAAATTGTCTTAGCCCAGGAATGTTAGGCAACAAGAGATCAAACAAAGAGTTAGGGTGGTACAGTTTTTATTTACTTAATAAAAGCCAACAGCAGAGAAACAAAAATGAAAGGAAAAGAAAATGAAGCAAAGGAAGGTGCTGGGTAACATGACAAGAACTACTTCATTCTGTCCAGGAAGTCCTGAAGCAGAGCCCAGGGAATGTTCACTCAGCACTCACTCACCAAAAGTAATGCAAGGAGGGTCTGCTCCTTAACCCTGCTATATTTGGGTATAGCTGAAGTTTTCCTGGTCCTGCCTGGCCTACAGTCAGGACTAACCTCTCTCACCTGCCAGTCCCACAGCTGCTCGGACCCAAGCAAACACACAGAGATTTACAATACTTATAAACTGTATGGCCATAGCAGGCTTCTTGCTATCTAGTTCTTATATCTTAAATTAACCCATTTCTATAAATCTATACCTTGCCACGTGACTTGTGGCTTACCGGTACTTTACATCCTGCTCCTCATGGTGCCTTCCACTTCCCAGAATTTTCCTCTCTCCTTATCCCGCCTACACTATACTTCCTGCCTGGCTATTGGCCAATCAGCATTTTATTTATCAATCAATCAGAGCAACACATTCACAGAATCCCCAGCATTTGGGGTAGGTAATTCTCTCAGTTACTTAACATTCAGAAAGTCAAATCGCATAGGTACCCTGAAGTGAAGTGATTCACTCAAGTCCAAGTCTACCACATGTTGAGTTGAGAACCAAGAATCAGAGAGAGCAGAATATTTTAGGAGATCTAAAAAGAGAGATTTTTTTTTATATATATACAAAAAGTAGTTCTGGTTTCTACTCATTCACCAGTCCCTTCATACATGCCTATCATGGATGATCTCACCACAAAATGTGGGCTAAGTCGTATGTGTGAAAAATTAGATGCACATTACATCACAATTCATGTCCATGGGACTTTGGACTTGAATACAGGAGTACACAGATATGAATAAAAGAACTAAGAAGGCTTGTAGTTTTCAATTGTATATGAGGTATTGCTCTGTGGATTGCCACCTCTTCCACAACTCCAGGGAAAACAAGAGAATGAAGAAAAGACAAACACAGATAGAAAAGCTGGGATCAGGTGAACTGGGCTCTTGGATAGAGTATCTTCAGCTTATCCCCACCCAAGCCTCTTTATTATATACAATTGAACAGGAGGATAGGGTTATTGCATACAGCTGCACAAGAAGGTGGGGTTATTACATACAGATGTAGAAGGTGGCTGGGTTGTCGTATACAGATGGACAAGAAGACAGGTTTAGCTAATCTTGATAAGAGCAGTCTCCATAAGTGAGCAGTCTTCTGGCCATAAACATTGGGAGGCGGGAAGCTACAGTGGACACTTTCTTCACACAGTGTCAACATTTACAATCAGACCTTAGAAGGGCTTTGTCATCCCTCTGAGCTCACCCAGGGAAGGCTTTGCCACTCCAGTGGGACTGAGGCATTGGTACTTGACATGGCTGTGCTCATGTCAATCAATACACATTCACTCAGGACTTTGCTTGGTCCCTACAGTGGATAGCTGAATTAAGTAAAATTTGATATGTTCTAGTCATACTTGTTTTAAACCATAATTTGCAAACACGACATCTGTCCCTTGTGTGACTTCATCTGCTTCCATCAAAGTGCACAGCCAGACTCTATCATAGCATATCAACCTGACCAAGAAGCTCAGTAGACTCCAGACACTCCAACATGAATACATATCTGCATGCTGCCATGTCCAACTTTACATTTTTTGTGTGAGTTAAATTAAAGACCAAAGTACCAATGAACACCATGTCTTCACTATTTGTGTAACTATGGACATTTAATTCCCATACATACCACACTGTTAACCCAGTAGCAACTGACACTGAACACTGTAGCTAGAGTTTTCCTGCCTGGCCCACAGTCAGGATAAATCTCTTTCACCTGCCAGTCCCTCAGCCGCTCAGACCCAACCAAGGAAACACAGAGACTTCTATTGCTTATAAACTGTATGGCCGTGGCAGGCTTCTTGCTAATTGTTCTTATATCTTAAATTAATCCATTTCTATAAATTTATACCTTGCCACATGGCTTGTGGCTTACCGGTATCTTCACATGCTGCTTGTCCTGGCGGTTGCTGGCTGGCAGGCTGGCAGGCAGTCTCCTTCTGCCTTCCTGCTCTTTTAATTCTCTCTGTTAGTCCCACCTACTTCCTGCCTAGCCACTGGCCAATCAGTGCTTTATTAGCAACACATTTGCCATACAGAACATCCCACAGCAGAACACAATTTGTATAAACTGAATTTCTACTAAATGATCACAATGCCATTAGTTGGCACATGGCTCCCCAAAGCAATGCCGTCTGGTGGGTGACTCATTGCTGCCCCATTTTAATTTTCTAAGCATAAGGGGACTAATATTTTTAATTTACCACATTTTAAATCCACAAACCATAGCTGTCTGAGTATGAAGCACTAATGGAATTATTTGTTTTCTTTATTTATGAATACAAGCACAATGATTTAAAACCGCTTTGAATAGAATCACAGTTCAATTCTATATGAGTATGACCCCCTCCCTCCATGCACATCCTGCCTTTTACATTTCTGTTACAAATTTTGACCATGTTTAGTAAGGATAACATGTCCATAGGACATGCTCTTTGGGGTCATTTAATTGTTTTTATTTTTTAAGCCAATTACAATAAGTAAAAAAGAAAAAAAAAGTAGGTATCAATTTAGCTTCATGCCCTTTAAATAAAATACCCCAGTGAGCAGAATTCTTTCTATTTTCTATATAGCAGCTACATAGTGCCTAGAGTGAATGAATCAACGTGCCTCATATAAGACAGTGTTTAAGACTCCACGCTGATCCTGAAGCACTCCTCTCTTTTGACCCCCACCCGCACCCCTCCATCTACCATTTGCTCACCATGGAATATTGACCTGAGGAATAATTTTAGAATTTAGCTAAGAGAAATACCTTGGTCTTCTCAAAGCTGGATCCTTTGATATCTTCTACTAGCATAAAAAATCTTTATTTGTGATTTATATATTCAGGTTAATTATTTCTATTTCCATGGGTTTCATATCCTCTTCCCTACAAGTGAAAGTTTTGAATTATGTTAAGTAACTCCTTTATCAGTTTGATAAGTGTAATTTCTACATCCTAATCATATATTTTGTGGAGAACAACTAAATTAAAATCAAAGTTTTTCAGTAAATATATCTAGGATATATGTTCTTAACCATGTCAAGTCAGTAGACTGCTTTGATCACCCAGTTTATGGCTTCTGAATAATGACAATATTGAATTACAGATACATATTTAATATGGTTATTACCTTAAACAACAAGGTCTAGTGGAAGACAGGTAATGACCATAAATTTTAAGACATAAGTGAGATTTTGAGATAGCTGCAGTAACTATAAGGTGGTATGACTTCTGATTATAGAAATCACAGGTATGTTAATACGTCTATGGTTGTCCATCATCATAGCTAACAGAAAGGTGTGGCCTGGTTACTGGAGCTGGCCTGAAATTCTTCCCCTTAGGAGGTGGAAGGTAGAGGGGTCAGGAATTCGAGATTATTCTCACATACAAATCAAGTTCTAATTCTGTCTGGGTTTTGTAAGATTGAGAAGGAGATAGAAGTGGGGGGGAGAGCTATGGTGGCATTTGGGGGATATATATATATATATATATATATATATATATATATATATACCATATATATATATATATATATATACACACCATATATATATATATGTGGTGATATTTTATTTGTGCTGAAATACAGTGATATTTTATTTGTATGTTAATAAATAAAGTTTGCCTGGAGATCAGAGGAAATAGCAAGCCATTAACACAAAAATCAGGCAGTGATAGCACACGCCCTTAATCTGATCACTTAGCAGGCAAGGTCTCTGTGTATTCAAGGTCATACTAGGGAACAGAGCCAAGTGTGGTGACACACGCCTTTAATCCCAGTACCAACCATAGAGAACTGGAGGTCTGTACTGACAGACAGTGACAAGGAAGTGAGGTAGCTGAGCTAAGAGCCAATGAGAGGGCAGAAAAGCAAGGCAATAAAGGCACAGGTTAGACAGGAAGTAGCTTGTGTTTTGGAAGCTACAGAGTTGATGAGGTAAGGTGGTTGGTGGCTCTCACTATTTCCCTGATCTCTAAGGCTTTCACTCCATATTTGGCTCCGTGTTCTTTTTTTTAATAAGACTGCTTAGAAGTTCAGATATGTAATTTTAGGTCTTAAAAATAAAATTAAGATTCATGGTCTAAAGTGAGATGAGTCATAGATAGCTGTAAAATTACCATTAACTGTGTTATACTCCAGTTTGTTTTACTTCAACCCCCAAAATGTATTGTGAGCATTTGCTGAAATTACACGTTTTCAGCTCAGATTTGATTTCTAAACCTTCACAGGCTTTCCCGAAGACTAGGGGGTGTTCAATTTCATCTGTTAAACTTCAGAGTGTGCATAGACTGTGGAAGACCCCCTGCCTTCTAAAGCCTTCCATTTCTAAGTGTTAAAGTGTTCAGGAAGAATATGCTTGATATTTAACTTCTAATGTATACAAATTATAGTAGACGGGTGCTCAGAGAACTAGATTAAACTCTACCCATTAAATACGGATAGAGAGTTCATGTTACTAGCATGAAATAAATATATCTTTCCATATTAACGTGGGTGTTACCAGAAAAAAATCACAGGTACATGTAACATAACGATGCAAACTTAATGAAAGCAATCCCAGTAGGCAGTGCTGTTTCTCTTTTAGCCTATAGTCTGTAGTTACAAGTCACAAAAGTCTCTTTCATCTGTAATCTCACTTTCTGGGTTTCCACAGTGTCACCTTCTAAGTAATTAGATTACACCATAAAAACAATTTAATTTATATTTGGAAAACATAAGCATCCTTTCAGACAGTATGGCAGCGTGCCTCAGTCCTTGAATCATGGAGACACGTTTCATTTGAACATACATCCATCAAATCACCTCCACGTGTCAACTCAAGGAGCAGTAATGTTCACATGGACAGGAGATTCTATAAAAATCAACACCCATAAGATAGTTTCTTCACAGCTCTTGTTTTTATGTGAAATGGAAAATTTAATTTAAATGCATACTGGAGAAGCTTGCCTTTATTGAACACACAGGTTATATAGTACGTATCGTTTCATTCTAACATCTGTTCTGACAGTATGTGTGCAGAGGTGAGTTCTGTGTGCACACAGGCTAGCCTTAGTATTTTAATCTTAGTATATTACAGGAAGAGTAGAGAGCAGACCCTGTCAGAGATGCAGCAAAAGCTGGTGGGAGGGAGAGAGGGATACAGGATGGGTACTCAAGACAGCTTCGGCAGCTGCAAAGCATCACCTGGAGAAATGATGAAATGCTAACAGTGACCCATATGAAAATTCATTGACAAGGATCTAAACATCATATTGTACTTCATAAATGTGTTCAAATGCTGTATGGTGGCTTGAAAAGTAAGAAAATAAAACACTACTCCAGAGCCTGGTCCTAATTATCACGTCACCTAGAGTCAATGTGCTGTATTTTATCAACACATTTTTTTAAATCATGCAGTATTAAAGGTTTATGTGATTTCCAAGGTAATTTATGTCAAGTTTTCTTTTGTATATTTGAATATATGTTCACAAGAGTATGTACCTGAAACATCTCTTTTCCATCAAATAGTACCAAACATGTTTTCCAACAATATTATTTAAGATTTACTTATTTTTAATTTATGTATGTCAGTGTTATGCCGCATGTGTGTCCATGCACCACACACACACACACACACACACACACACACACACACACA
>CABHPP010149762.1:4893-78249 GCA_902168425.1 Peromyscus attwateri
TTTTTTTTTGGTGTGTGTGTGGGAGGAGGTGTCACATGGTGAGAGGGCAGACCTGGGAGGATTGCAAAGTGAGTGTGTTTGGGGTTCATGATGTGAAATACTCAAATAATCAATAAAAATATCATGAAAAATGTAAGTAATGCACCCTCTTCAGTCTCAGAATAGAGTGCAGTGGAGTTACTCTTTTATTTTGCCCCAAGTAGAACCTACTTTGGACACAGACATCTAGACTTTAAGATTTAAAAAAAAAATGTACATTGAAGTATTTTATTTTACTTTTAATTATGTGTATAAGTATGTGTCTATATGGAGGAAGTGGAGGACGGGATGTGCACACAGGGGCTGGGAGAGGGCACTGAGTCCTCTGGAGCTGGAATCACAGTTGGTTACCAGTTTATTGATGTGTGCATTAGGAATGTCTCCTTTGCAAGAGCACTCTGTGCTCTTAATCACTGATCCATCTCTCTAGCCCCAAGCCTGTGATGCCAACCTGTCATGGTTTTTCTAATGCAATAGTTAGAAAGCAAGTGGACATAATTACCCATGGCATTGCTTCTTAAGATACTAATTTTCTGATAGTTTTTTTTTTTCTGTGACCATGGAAAACTAATACAATGCACAATGTTTAAAATGAAATTTAGTGTAATTTCAAATAGATGTCTATAATAAAGTATGTGATTATGAGGAAAGACACACATTTTATAAACCATAAAGTATTCTCTAGGAAGCAACCTAATTTTGTGTAAGATATATCCAGGTGTCTGATTTATAGGTTTTACAGTTAAGAGTTCATGCATCCTGTGGTTTGATACACTTGTTATAGATGTTTAAATTCCCAATTTTATATATTTTTAATATTGCAATTTTTGGTCAAGTGAAAAATTGTGAGATCAAAGCTTTTGTGACTTCTCATAACGTTAATTTTAGTTTTCTGTTTTTAGGACAAATTTGCCCACTTTCTCAGCAATAGAGAAGAAAGAAAACGCAAAGCTAGCACTGAAAAGAATTGAGACATACCGTGTATTTCTGCACTCTTCTGTTTCTAAACAAAGCAGGTAACAAGGGATTTCTTCAGTGATTTTGTTTAATCTCCTGGTGTCAAAATGTCAGAATCCCCTGAATACTTTTGTCTGGACCCTAAAAGTTGGTACTGTGAAGTCACTTGGATGCTCAGAAGTGATGGTAGGGGTGCCAATCCACTGACAAATAAATGGAGAAAGGCTCATTTCCTCCTTGAATTTTTAAGCCCATTTCCTCTGACTTCTGAGACACTCAGAGGAGTGTCTCCCCTGACTTCACTTCTTGGAGAAGTGTCTACCTTGACTTCAGGATCTTGGAGAAGTATCTCCCCTGGCTTCAGGATCTTGGAGCTGTGTCTCCCCTGACTTCAGGATCTCAGAGGAGTGTCTCCCAGCTGCTGATGCATGTCAGAAGGAAACTGTGCCAGCCCATCTATGCGGCTGTTCATTTTTAGATATTCAGAAGTTAGCTGTAAAAACCTCTACTAGAACTTAAAACATAAAAGCCCCTGCCAGAAAGGAGTTCTATTTTCTTTAGTTTGGAAGAATTTTCAGGAGATTGAATTTCTAGAAATATCAGAAGTTAAACATCATGTGTTTTCTTATAATGGGACTCCTTTATTCTTTTAATTATATAAAGCAATGATGATGCTATCAGCCTGGACTGTCCCCACCCACAAAGGCCACAGGTTGGGTCACTTATTGGGTGACCACTGGTTGTGAAGACACTCCCCTGACAGACTGTTGGCTAAAATCGTGATGGAGTGATAGGAAGTTGCAATTTACAGAGAAAGTCTTTTCCAGCAAGCCTTCTGGGACAAGGCCATTCAGAACACTATCTGATAATCCATGAGACCAAATGAAAACAGGCCAACATGAAACATTGCTGTGTTCCTAATTTGAACTAAATGACAAGAGGGCAGAGGCCAAACTGGATTTGTCTGAACTTGCAAACCCTTTAAGGAAGTAATCATTAAGGGAGAATGAAAGTTCAAGCTGGAAGATTAAATGAGGCACAGTTGCCTCGCGTGAGTTCAAGCTTCTGGGCCCGCTCAGGTCACACCGCAGCATCCTGGAGGAACTACAAGACAAAAGTACTAGACTCGCATCTGTCTCCAAGGACATGTGGGCAGCTGCGCACTTTCTGAGACTGGAACAGGGTCAGTTATGTGCGTCTTTCAAAAAACACAATAGGTTGAGTTTAGTAAATGCCAAATTAGGGAAAGGTTAGCGATTCTGAGACAATTCCAAAATAAAATTCAGCAAAGCTTTGTGAGATCGCAGAGCAAGAAGAGCAAAGAGAAGCGTTGCTGTTCGGGAAGCAGAGTCCGCACAGCGGGGCACTCAGCAGTCCAACTGTGCCTCAGCCCACCTCACCCACCTCCAACCCCCACCGCCCTCCCCCTCTGCCCCCTCCATTCACCCTTCTGTGTTTTCCATCTTGAAGTGAACCCTGTCCTCCAACTCAAAAATCTTGAATTTGGCTTCATCATTCTTTCCATGTACTTAGGTTCACGAGCTAGTTAAGACACTTAGAGGGTGTAAGATCGAGGGTTGTGACTGGCATTTTTTAAATCACGTTTTAAGACAACTTTCTGTTCTGCTGTTTCAGATTTCAAGGGGAGAAGTTCTACATTTTACAACTGAAAATGATTTTAGGTCAAATGTAATCACATCATTTCTGCCCTTCCGCTGCTGTTTCCCCAACCTTTCCCATGTCCCAACTTGTTCTTCCTCAAATGCACTGCCTGCCATTTAAAAAACTGTTGTTATACACATAGTATATATATATATATATAAAATATATATATAATATATTACAACCTATAATATATATTTTATATATCACATATACATACAATATATGTACACTTATTATAAAACATAGGCAATTTATTATATGATATCTGTACATTTATTATATGACACGTGTACATATATTATGTACAGACGTATTATATACTATATATGTATATTACAACCTGATGAGTCCTTTTATTACTGCTTGTATGTATATGAATTCAGAGCTAACCACTTGGTGTTTGATAACCAATTAAGGGGCCCATCCCTGGGGAAGACAGATTGTCCTCCTTCAGCAGGCCTTAGTTGCCTGTAGTCCTTTGTCTAAGGCAAGGGCCTGTAGGAAATCCTCTCTCCATGTTAGCATGTCTGCTGTCATGGGCAGGTCTTGCGTAGACAGCCATCTTATTAAGGTACCACGGGTGTAAGTTCCCTGTCATTTCTCAAAGCAGACTTCCCTCTGCCCCCTGTTCAGCAGCAATGTTCCCTGAGCATTAGATGCAGGAGGTGCGTTGTAAATGTATCCACTGTGGCTGGGTAACATGATCAGTTGTCCTCTGCATTTTGACGAGTTGTGGTTTTCCACAATGGCCTCCATTTGCCGCAGAGAGAAGCTTCTTTGATTAAAGGCAACAGCTACACTAACCTGTGGGAATACTGGCAAGAATTTAGGATGCAGTTAGGAATCGTTTAAAGCTAATACTTTGTTGAGAAAGGTTTGTGTTATGTAGTTCAGGCTGCCTAAACACTCACAGGGATTCTCCTGCCTCAGCTCCAATTGCTAGCATGAGCCATCATATCTAGAAAACACATTCTTTTTCAGACCATTTGAATCATTACAAGGTAGTTAAAATTTGTTGTTTTGTTTTTTTTGTTTCTTCTTGAAGTGAACAGAGCTATTATCATCAGCAAGTCTTTCATAAAAACTCTTCTAACCTTTGAAGGCAGGAGTGATGTTGCTTTAGCTGTTCTTGCCCATTTTTTATAAGTATTTGTAATCTTGCATCTAATTTCCATTACTCTGATGAAAACTACTTTCTCAAAGGCCATTTAGACTTTATTGTGCCAATTTTTGTGCTATTCTTATCCTAATTTTTGCCTTGACTTTTCTGTGATATGACACAGTCTTTATAAAAATATTTTTGAACATTTTGTTTATTATTTTTATGTGTATGGGATTAAAGGCATGCACCACCATCCCCAGCATGGGAACATTCTTCAAATGTGATTGGCAGCTGCTTATTCTACACTGTTATTTCAAATTTTCATCTATAGAAGTGTGAGTGCTATGTCTGTGTTTTTCTTAATGGACATACAGTTACTTGACCATTACTAAATTTAATTCAGTCCTGACACTCACTTGTGATCTAATCTTGTACTTTCTGTGTGTTTGTTTTATTTAAATGCCCATGCATTTCTATGTGTACACATGTATATGCAGATGCATGTGCCTGTACATGTGTGCATTTGGAAGCTAGAAGTACATGTCAGGTATCTTCCACTATAGCTCTCCACTTGGATTTCAGGTGTGTGCCACTATAGCCAGCTTTATCTCATGGGTGCTGGAGATACAAACTTAGGTCCTTGTGCTAATGAGACAAGCACTTAACCAACCAAGCCATGCCCCCAGCCTCTAACATGATGCCTTTTCATTGACAACTTCATCTTTTTCCTTAAAGTTAACATACTAAAATTTAATTTGTATCCCTTTTTGTTTATCTCTTACATTATTATAAGAGAGGGTCCAAATTAGTTAAAATTAGAGATGAAAAGGTAGACATTACAACAGACACAGATTTCATCTGGAAAAATCACAAGCACATTAAAAATCTGCATTTCACCAAACTGAAAACAATAGGATGATTTTTCTTAATATCTATGACCTACCTAAGTTAAACTAAGATGAAATGAAAAAATTTAAACAGGTCCATAATCCCTAGCAAAATTGAAGGTGTAATAAAGAATCTCCCAGCTAAAAATAAGTACAGCGTCAGATGCATTCTCAGTAGAGAATTCTACCAGACTTTCTAAAAGAATTAACTTTTATATGCCTCAAAGTATTCTGTAAAATAGAAACTGAAGAAACATTTACAAACTCCTTTTATAAAGCTATTTATTATTCCAACAGGAAAACCACACAAAGACTCAACAAGAAAAAAAAATTATACTTCCCTTATGAACATAAATGCAAACTGCATCCAAGAAGACAGCACAAAGATTATCCACTGTGATCAAGTTGACTTCTTCCTAGAGATACAGGGATGGTTCAACATATATAAATCAACCTAATCTACCATATAAAGACAAAAACCACATAATCATTTCATTAGATACAGAAAAGGCCTTTGACAAAATCCAATGCCCCTTCCTAATAAAAATCCTGGAGGAACTAGGGATATGAGGTTCATATCTCAATTAAGGCAATATACAGGAAGCCTACATCCAACAGTATTCTAAACAGAGGGAAACTCAAAAGCATTTGTAAAAAAAAAACACCCAGAAATAAGACAAGAACATCCATTCTCTCCATATCTAACCAATACAGTGCTTGAAGTGTAGCTAGAGTGGTAAGAAAATTTAAGGTGTCAAAGGAATACAGATAGGAAAAGAAGAAGTTAAAGTATACTTGTTTTCAGATGTTACGATTTTTATGCATAAAAAAATCTAAAGTCTCCAGAATGGAACTTACAAGGCTAATAAATACTTTCAGCAAAGTAGCAGGATACAAAATTAACACACAAAATTAGTAACTTTCCTATATACTGAGAAAGAAATTAGGGAAATGATACTTTTTACAATGGCCTTAAAAATTCTTCATAGAATAACCTTAACCAAACAAGTCAATGACTTGTATACTAAAACATTTAAAGCATTGAAGAAAGAAATTGAAGAAGACATCAGAAGATGGAAAGATGTCCCATATTCTTGGATTAGGAATATGAATACTGTGAAAATGGCCATCCTATCAAAAGAAATCTAAAGATTCAATGTAATTCCTACAAAAAATTCACACATTCATTACAGAAACTGAAAAAAATCTTAAATTTCATATGGAAACACAAAAAAACGCAGATACATAAAACAACCCTGAATAATAAAGTAAAGAACTTCAGGAGATATCACTGTCTCAGATTTCAGGTTATACCACAAAGCTAGAGTAATAAAAATTAGCATGGTATTTGGGCACTAAGAACAGACATGTTGATTAATGGAATAGAAATGAAGACCAGGACATAACTACAAACACCTACAGATACCAGATTTTTGATAAAGAAGCCAAAAATACATACTGATGAAAATAATGCATCCTTATACAAAACTCAACTCCAGATGGATCAAGGACACTAATAGTCTAAATCTGATTAGAAGAGAGAGTAAGAAATACATTTGAACTCATTGGAACAGGAAAGCACTTTCTGAACAGGACACTGATAGCACAGACGATAAGACCAATAAATAATGAATGGGGACATCATGAAGCTGAAAAGCTCTATACAGCAAAAGGCACCTTTATTCATCCAAAGCTGCAGCCTATAGAGTAGAAAAACATCTTTACCAATTATATGTCTGATAGAGGATTAGTATCTAGAAGATAGAAAGAGCTAAAAAACCTGAATCTTAAGAAAACAACCTAATAAAGAAAATAGGTATAGAACTAAGCAGAGAGTTCTCAAGATGAAGCACAAATGACTGAGAAATATATCAAAATGTTTAAAAAATAACCGTTAAAATACTACATAACCGTTAAAAATACTTTGAGACTGTGTCTTGCGCCAGTCAGAGTGGTCAAGACAAATAATTAAAGCAAATGACAGCATGTGCTGGAGAGGATGCAGGGAAAGGGGAGCACTTACTGACTGCTGGTGGGAGTGTGAACTGGTGCAGCCATGCTGGAAATTAGTGTAAAGGTTCCTCAAGCAATGAAAATCAATCCACAACAAGGTCCAGCTGTACCACTGTTGGGCATGTACCCAAAGAACTCTATATCTTACTACAGAGATACTTGTTCACCCATGGTCATTGCTGCTCTATTAATAATAGCTGGAAATTGGAAGCAGCATAGATGATTAGCTAATGAAACTACAGTAC
Source organism: Peromyscus attwateri (assembly GCA_902168425.1). Classification (NCBI taxonomy): domain Eukaryota; kingdom Metazoa; phylum Chordata; class Mammalia; order Rodentia; family Cricetidae; genus Peromyscus; species Peromyscus attwateri. The sequence continues at coordinate 11,802 of CABHPP010149762.1, forward strand.
CTTTATACAATAGAATATTATTAAGAAAGATGCAAGTACAAAATTTGTAGGTAAATGATGGCTCTTGAAACACTCATCCTGAGTAAGGTAATCCAGACCCCCAAAATATTTTCTTTTATATGTGGATATTAGTTTTTAAGCTTTAGATATGTGTGTTTTATTTAGAATAACCAAAGAAATTAGGTAGCTAGTAAGGGATTAGGGGATGGAGATGGATGGAAGGATATTTCAAGGAAGAGGAAATGAAGTATTTTCACTGCCTGGGGGACCAGCCTCCAGTAGCTCAGGGCTCAAAGGGAATCTTCAGAGTCCGTGCATACTAATACTTTTTTATCTAAGGGTTTAAGGGGAAAGACACTCACACACTCTCTTGGTGGTTTCCTTCAGGCCTTTTCTTTATTTTTCTTTTACATTGTTTATTTTCTTTTCTTATCTCTATCCAAAAATGTCCTTTATGTCTTTCTTGATGTTTTCCTTCTAACTCTATCTTTATTCTTTCCCTTACAGCTTATATACCCCAGAAAAATCTTTTCAGCAATACAAAAATTACAATGTGGTTACATTCTAGTTTTCAAGTGAATGATTACAATGAATACAAGTGAAAAATAGCATGTTTTCCACATCGCATCCCTTCCATGATTAAACATTTTATGTATTACAGGTGAAAAACAAATTATCTCAAGAACCCATGTACCGTCATCCCCAAGCAACTTGTTATAGAGTGTGAGCAAGATATTCTTTTACTGGCAACTAAAGGACCAATCACTTTATTACTTATCTTAAAAGAATCACAAATCTAAACTTTTATATATGAAAAAGAATCAGTCAGCTCTACTTTAAATCTTTAGGGTGCATATCCACTCATCAATAGTTTCTTACATCAGGAGATTGAGGGCAGAAATTGTATAAGGAATTAATCATCACAGAAAGGCATGTCAGCTAATGATAATTGGGCTGCTTTGTTCTTGTTCCCTGACCTTAACAAGTTCTTCATTCAACTATGTGCCTTTCTAAAACTTTAGATTGTCTTCTTGGGTTTTTCCCCTCAAAGCTATTTGACAAAAATGTCTAGTTTAACTTTAAGTTATTTTCAAAGCTTTGTTTCAGCTATGATGCACTCTGAAACCTGTGAACACATCTCCCAACATTAAGATTAAAAGAATTTAAACTAGCTGGGCTCCTGGGACGCAATTATTTTTCTTAACCATTAACCTAAGCCACAGTCTATGAGGCTCCTCAATAGAAACTCATGTGTTCTAGCAGTGTGACACTTCCTTGTTTTATTTTTATCATCAAAACTCTATTTAAAGTAATGTTATTATTATCAATTAGACAGTACAGCTTAAGAAGAAATCATCTTCATAATAATCCACAGTTAAAAAATACCCAGTAGAATGGGATGTTTCCATGAGATAAACACACTACATCACAGGCAGTGGGGATCTCCCCACATCCATTCACACCATGCCAGATACCAGGGAAAGATGGCTATGGCAAACATGTAAAGGCACAGCAGAACCAATAGACATTCTTGAGTCTGTGGCCTTAGGGGCCTTGCCTATCTGAGATTCATCCATCAGGAGTTGCCTCCTGGTGGGCTGACACCATGAAGTCAATTGTCACCTGCTGCTTCTCTGACATGGTTACTGGCAAAATATATAGTGTTATGTAGGGAAAAGGAGAAATTGTAACAAGAGGATTGAATGGGGATGGGAATGGGGATGGGAGGTCCTTAGGGAAGAAGGAATGTGGGGAGGGACAACTGACACAGAAGGCCTTTTGAAAAGCCACATGGAAGCCTACTACTTCCAAAAATACACATACACATAAAATAAATTTAAATGGAGTTACCATATAATGGGAGAGACAATGCTCCAGCAAGGCATTGTATCCTACCAAATAAAACTCCAGTGAAAGGAATGGGTTACAACTTTTTGAGTTATTAGCCAAAGAGGTTGGACAGACCGCCCAACCATTATGGGATATTGCAATGTTATTGGTTTCCTTTAAGAACTTCACAGTAAGACCCTATTGCTTTTATATACTACATACTTATATAATATAGAGAGATTGAGCTGATACAAGACTAGAAGCTTTGCCCCTTCTGACTAGTGTTTATAGTCCTGAAAGGTACTATATATACATACTACTGAAGGAGAAAATTAATCACAAACCTCACCCGGTTATGAATCCTGTGAACTACACTAATGATCTGTCAACAAGATCTGCTCACTGGTGCAATCGTGGCACAAATGTTATGGGAATAACCAATCACTTTTTAAAATTAGGTTTAATGGCCACTCCATGAGGTAGAAACCATGACTGACCCTGTTAATGACGTCAAGAATCTGAGACTAGATAGGTAATGAGCCTTAGGGGAAATCTACTACTATTATTCTTCTAAATGAACACAGGAGGAAAATGATTTCTAATGAAATATTGTTATACCCATAGATCAGTGTAAATCCTCACCAGACAAACTTATTGCAGTAGACAGTAATTAACATAGTGGCTCATGACTGGGCAATGTTCAGACAGTGAGAGACTTTGGAGCACTTAGCCCAAAATGAGATTTCTTCATAAAACTCCTCCTTTAAAGAATCAGTGATCTATGCAGAAAAAGCAGCAGAAAAATTGTAAGAGCCAGTGATGGTAGATGACTCAAAGGAAACCACATCTTCCAGACACAGTGGGGGTGGAAATGATGCTCATCTGAACTCAGAGAGACTATGACAGTATGCACAAGACCTACCCAAGTTCAAGCCAGACAATAAATAAAAAATAAAATAAACCCCTTTTCCCATAAGTTGTATTTATCAGCTTATTATATGCCAGGAATGGGAAAGGGAGCTAAGACAATTGTCCTAGACACTTTCCATTTCTGCACTTATCATTTTATTCAATGATGATATCACAGATCAACATTTAAGATTAATATTTAATTCATCACATACAAATTTTGCTTTTATCTATATTTTTATACACAAATCCCATTGTTTTTTTAACTATATTCTCATGATAGGATGGATTCACCATATTCATACATTGTAACACACTCCTATTGTAAAGTGGGGTTTTTAGGAGGTCATGAGAGCAGAGCCTTCCTGAGTCTATCAGTACCCTTGAAAGAGACTCACTCAATACATCTACCACACACATGACTTGGTGAGAAGACACTTGTCTGAATCAGCTCACTGTAACACAATTTTAAATGGTCTTATAATAAAAAACCCAGAGCCAGATATTGGGGTTAATGCTGAAAGATCAGAGAGACAAAGGAACAAGCCACTGCCACGTCTTACTTCTAGGAATCCTCAACCTAGTTCCTGTCTCCTCATGCCTTATATACCTTTCTCCGCCCAGTCGTCACTTTCTTTCTAGTGCTGGGATTAATGGAGTGTGTGCTTCCTAAATACTGGGATTAAAGGTGTGAGATCTCAAGTACTGGGATTAAAGGCATGTGACTCCCAAGTATTAGGATTAAAGATGTGTGCCACCACTGCCTGGCTCTGTTTCTCTCCTAGACTGAGTCAATCTCATGTATTCCAAGGTGGCTTTGAACTCACAGAGATCCAGATGGATCTCTGCTTCCCGAGTGCTAGGATTAAAGGTGTGTGCCGCTGCTACCTGGCATCTACATTCGATCTAGTGGCTTGTTCTGTCCTTTGATCTTCAGGCAAATTTTAGGGTACACAATATATCACCACAACTCACTGTGAAGCAAGACCTCATTTATGACACTTTTGGCCCCATAACTTTGGGTTTTATTTTTTCTGTGGGAAAGATATATATCACTTCTCATTTAATTTATGAGAATTTATTTATTCTGTTTTGCAATCCAAATGGGTTAACACATCTCCTACCCTTTCTAGTTTTTATCATCATTTTAGATTAGTAGCTTCAAGTTTATCTTTCTGAAAGTATAAAATCCAATCTATCTGTGAGTAATTCAAACAAAATACTGCAAATCATAGATTCTTAGTTACTTCTTATTTATATATGCATTTTGTATATATGTGTGTGTTTGTATGCTATCTAAATACACATACACACTTAAAAATAAAAAAAGCCAAAAGCCCAAACTTTATCATCTGTTTTCACATTTATCTTATTTAAAAATACTTGCTTTGGAAATTTTGAAGCAACTTTACCTGTCCAGGTTAGGACTCGTTGCTGCATGTTGTAGCCTATGGAAATTGGAATCATGAAGACTCATGCCTCTCTGCTTTTAACCTCATGGCCTGTTATGATGCTGTAATGAACCATAATTATCAGGATGCATTTGCTATATATGCAAACACTGATTGGCAAACTGGCACAAAACAGTTCCAAAGCCTCTTTGAGATGGGTGTAGTCCTTTTTGGGCATTTCCATAGGCATATTCTATGAAAGGTTCCTCCAAGTTAAGCTAAAAGCAACAGAATATTGTGGGCAGGACTGTGAAATCTTTAAATCATGCAACTGCATCCTCTCTTCTGTGGAAGGAACCAAAACCAGTGGTCTGTAGAGGTGTGAGGTTGTTCAACTTGTCGTAAAAGTCTGCCTGAGGCTAAAGTGAAGAGTTTTGGGTTAGTTTCATTGGCAGAGGAAATCTCAAAACAGCCTAGTATTGACTCTGTCGTGTGGCTATTAGTGTTAGCTCTAATGGAGATATATAATGAAAAGAAGCAAGGTGAGCAAAGAAAAAAAATACAAAATCTACAATTTGAGGAAAAAGACAGCACCAGGAAGTGGAATGGAGTTAAGTCCTTTGTTCAAGGAGAACAACAGATTAAGAAATGAAATAATGGGAGTGGTGACCTCAGGGCAAAATCCTACTCAGTTAAGTTTCCAATTTGTGAAAATGAATGAAAGAAAATCCTAAAGCCAGGTGGTGGTGGCACAGGCCTTTAACCTTACCACCAGGGAGGCAGAGGCAGGCAGATCTCTATGAGTTGGAGGCCAACCTGGTCTACATAACCAACCAAGCTTAGGCAGTGAAGGAAACCATTGAAAATAGAAAGCTGGTGAAGATGTAATTGAATGAGGGGGCCATGATTCAGCCACAGTAAACAGCAGAACTTGGCAGCTTTGGGCAAATGGTTCTGGCTTTAAGGATAGAAGAAAGGGGTTATGGAATATACCTCCATGACTGAATAAAGCTGCTGAAGCCAGGCATGGATCAGGGGTGTCCTTGAATGGAGGCTTAGAGAGGCCATTGTGTGAATCTGTGAAGCTGAAGGCTGGATTGCCTTGGAGACCTCAAGATGTTGGAGATGGCAGAGCTGTGGGATACCTGCCAAGGAGAGCTGCTGACAGAGTGGAACCAGCTCAAGAGAGAGAAGTGTGTTGCAGTCAAAAAAGCTGAAAAGAGTTGGAGATCTGAGTAGCATTTTGACATCAGACATGGAGATGCAGAGTTTGGAGTTTGCACAGCAGGTTTTTTGGTCTTACTTTGGTCTAATATTTCCTCACTATCCTTCCTTTCCTCCACTTCAGAATGGTAATATATATCTTGTACCATTATGTGTTGGAAGTATGTGATCTGCTTTTTGATTTTGATTTTATAGAGAATTATAGTTAAGAAATTGCATGAATCTCTGAAGAAACTTTTGGACTTTTAAACATTGTTGGTCTCTGATAGGCTATGGGGACTTTTGAAGCTGGACTAAATGGTTTTTGCATTATAACGTTGCTACGAGCTTATGGGAGCCAGGGAGTAGAATGTGGTAGACTGAATGTAATTGATCCCCATAAACTCAGGGGGAGTAGCACTATTAGGAAGTGGAGCATTGTTGGAGTAGATGTGTCCTTGTTGGAGGAAGTGTGTCATTGTGAGAGCAGGCTTCGAGGTCTCTTATGCTCAAACTATGCTTAGCGTCAGTCCACTTCCTGTTGCCTTTGGATCAAGATGTAGAACTCTCAGCTCCTTCTCCAGCACCACGTCTGCCTGCATGCCACCATGTCCCACCATGATGATAATGGACTAAAACTCTGAAATGTAAGCCACCCAATTAAATGTTTGCCTTTATAAAAGTTTCTGTGGTCATGGTGTCTCTTCATAGCAATAGAAACCTTGAAACACTTATATACCTATACATGCTACTTATACATAGCTATTTTTAAAGGAAACTACTAGAAGGGGAATCAAACCCAGGACCTGGGCCATGCTAGGCAAGGACTTTGCCTAAGCTGATGTCCAAGTTTCCTGATAACATCATCATCATCATCATCATCATCATCATCATCATTATCATCATCATCAGTTATTGATGTTGTGTGTGTGTGTGTGTGTGTGTGTGTGTGTGTGTGTGTGTGTGTGTATGTGTGCATGCACATGCCATGGTGTGCATGTGGAGATCAGAAGACCGCTTAGAGAAGGTGGTTTTTTTTCTTTCACCATGTGGGTCTCAGGGAAAAAAAACTCAGGTTATCAAGCATGGTTGCAAGTGCTATATCATCTGAACCATTCCAACCTCCCAAAGCAGGGTATTTTATTAAGTGCCAACAGAGTAACTTGTACAATCTCAGGGAAATTGTATACAGTTGTTCTACATAGGAAGGATAATTCTTCAAGTAGTATTAATTTAGCTAATATGGTTGGTAGATTATTATTATGTATTTCATTTTTGTGTAGATTAACAATTCTCTGGGAACATTTCTTATTGACTAGCAGGATGCATGATGGAAAAACACCCGATTTAAAAAAATATATATATTGTTTTAAAATTCTGTCCTTTGGAGGTAGTTGTCAGTTTCACTTATTTTAGAATCATGTGTCATGCTCTTTTTCTGCCATAACAATAAATAATAGCAGTCTATTTTGCAGTCCTTTAACAAAGATTGACTACTGTGACTAGTAAGCAGGGAGCAATGTCATTATGACAGAGAATGCACATTCATCACTTACAATTTTCTCCAGCAGGGAAGCGCATATGTCCTAGCAGGGCACAACCTCTGAGACAGGGCTGTTGGGCAGAGGGGGCTTAGCATCCAGCACAGATATGGTGGTGCTGGGAGACCCTCCATATGCTTCCTCATTGTTCAACTAGGCCAGATACCTTTCCATGTGCCTTTGGTTCCCAGCTCTGTGGGTTTGAGGTTTATTCCTTCTACCGTCCTCTCTAGTGTGCTGTATTTAATAACCATTTTTACGTATTTAATGTGCTTTTTTGGTGTGTGTGTGTGTGTGTGTGTGTGTGTGCGTGCGCGTGCGTGTGTGCTAGAGATTGTACTTAGGACCTTATATACACAATATACAACATGCTTTGTTGGTTTCTTAACTATTCTTAGAGGTTTTTTTTCTTTTTATTAAAAGATTTTCTATTTGTTTTACATATCAACCATGGATTCCCCTGTCCTCCCTCCCCCCCCCCCCGGCTCCCCCCCCATCACACCCCCCATTCCCACCTCCTCCAAGGCAAGGTCTCCCCTAGGGAGTCAGCAGAGCCTGGTACATTCAGTTGAGGCAGGTCCAAGCCCCTTCTCCCTGCACCAAGGTTGAGCAAAGTGTCTCAGCATAAGCACTAGGTTCCAAAAAAGCCTCCTCATGCACTAAGGACAGGTCCCAGTCTCACTGCCTGGGGGCCCCCTAAATAGTTCAAGCTAAACAACTGTCTCACTTATCCAGAGGGCCTGGTCCAGTTCCATGGAGGCTCCTCAGCTATTGGTTCACAGTTCATGTGTCTCCACTATCTCTTTGTCCTCCACTCTCATTTGTGGTACCTGGGGCCTTGTGCATGCTAGATAATTGTACTGTTAAGTTACAGTTCCACAGCCCTGCACTTAAGTGTCTCCATGATGCTTACGTGAGTGAGCGAGACAAAACGTTTCAGAGGGTTCTCTTCAACCTTGTTTTCCCTTACACACTGTGATTTTTATATGCGAGCTATTTTTAGGACATGACATTTTAGGTAGTGGATAGGTTACACTAGCAGGAACATATGTTCGATATGTCCAGCAGAGCCAGTTAGTCAGCTTTTGTTCTCAGAGAAAGCTGTGAAATAATCAGTTTTAAAAAGAAGATCTCACAGACTGAAGTGCCAAGAGATCTTCTGGCAACGAAACTGGGCATCTTTGTTTAGAGCAGGCCCTGAACTGGAGTTATGGTTATCTTTAAATAGAGACACTAAAACTCGAATACGGGTATTCTCTGCATGAAACTTCCATGACTCAGCTTTAAAGACACATCCTGTGAAGTGTCGCAATGTCCTCATGTTGCTGCTATGCTTTGTCCCACACTTATTTCCCCCTCATTCCATGGTAACAGAATTATTTTTGTAGCCAGGAAACAAATAAGACATATTCAAAATTAATTCAAGATTCACATTGTAATAAGTGACACTACTGAGAAAACATTGTTTCCTGGTAGGGTCTAGTGGTCTGTATTGTTTTTTCCATGTTAATGGAGCTCTATGTACTTTTTAGAATTAACATTTTTCTAACCAATGTTTTTTGTTCTTTATCTCTAACTTTCATTGCTACATGTCTGGTTCCTTACTTTGTGAAGTAGAATACTTCCTCGTGGCATCTTTTGAATAGTGTAATCACTGACATGTCATACACAAATACTTCCCTTTCCTTTTCCATTGTTTTCTATTCTTCTCTTGTCGTTTTTCTAATTATGATTCAGTCACAGGTTGGTTTTGAAAATAAAATTTATTCTTACCTACCTATGGTGCTTAATCTTAGTAGTAAACTTGGTTGTATGGAGAAATGCCTAGAAAATTGGTAGTGCACACTTCTGGTTGTGTCTGTATGGGTGTGACCACAGACAATTTGCATATGGGACAGAGAACCCAGGGGGAAGACCCACACAAAATGTTAGCAGCATTGACCAACATCCTGGAGGCTAGAACAGAACATAAAATGGAAGATGGTGTGCTCCCAGGGCCTCACCAGGTCCTTTCTCCTTGAGTGGGTGTGTTGACATTTCCTACAAACATTAGACTCCAGATAGTCCCACTTTTGAGCATGGACTCACATCGGCAGCTCTCTGGGAAGCTTCTAGGCCTACAGCATATGACTGGGGTTGCATCCCTGGTCTCCCTTGCCCTGAGGTTTTCAGCTTTGTGAGTATGTCATTCCTTGACTCTCCAGCCAACAGACACCGTTGTGGGGTTCTCTAGCCTCCAATCATGCAAAATTAGCCATCCTGGTATATATATGCATCCTGGTATACATATATATATATATGTGTATATATATATATACTCTTCAGATTTCTCATAACTATTTGTACACTGCGTTGGTTCTGTCCCATTGAAAACCCTTTCTCAATTTTCTGAGAAACCCCCAAACTGATTTCTAGAGTGGCTGTACAAGTTTACACTCTCACCAGCAGTGGAGGAGTGTTCCTCTTACACCACATCCTTTCCAACATAAGCTGTTTTCAGTGTTTTTGATCTTAGCTATTCTGACAGGTGTAAGATGGTATCTCAGAGTCATTTTGATTTGCATTTCCCTGATGGCTAAGGATGATGAGCAATTCCTTAAATGTCTTTCAGCCACTGAGATTCTTCTGTTGAGAATTCTCTGGTTAGATCTGTATCTCATTTTTTAATTGGATTGTTTGGTATTTTGATGTCTAGTTTCTTGAATTCTTTATATATTTTGGAGATCAGTCCTTTGTCAGATGTGGGGTTGGTGGAAGATCTTTTCCCATTCTGTAGGCTGCCGTTTTGTCTTATTGACCGTATCCTTTGCCTTACAGAAGCTTCTCAGTTTCAGGAGGTCCCATTTACTAATTGTTGCTCTCAGTGTCTGTGCTACTGGTGTTATATTTAGAAAGTGGTCTCCTGTGCCAATGCATTCAAGGCTACTTTCCACTTTCTCTTCTATCAGGTTCAGTGTTACTAGCTTTATGTTGAGGTCTTTGGTTCATTTGGACTTGAGTTTTATGCATGGTGATAGATATGGATCTATTTGCATTCTTCTACATGTTGACATCCAGTTATGCCAGCACCGTTTGTTGAAGGTGCTTTCTTTTTTCCATTGTACATGAGGCCCTAGCCCCTCTGAAGAGTGGATGGGAGGAGAGGTGGAGGGGAGGCAGGGGAGAGCAAGAGAAGAGGAGGGAGGGGCAACTGTGTTTGGTATGTAAAATGAAATTTTTTTTAAATAAATAAAAAAAGAAAACCCTTTCTCATAAGTTGTGGTAGTTATCATTGAGTTTTTTAATTCAATATTTAATTCAGTAATATTTACCAACCACACATGCAATGTCTATAGCCTGTTTTTCCCTTAGTCCCATTTTTACTATTTTCTACCTAGACTTAGCTCAAGCACATTGTTTATGATATAAAATTTAGGTTCAGCTTTGTAAGTGCATATATGTATGTATGTATGTATATATACATATACACACATATATACATACATATATACACATATATACATACATGTACATGTACATGTACATGTATATGTATATGTATATATTAGGTGTGTGTATGCTAGGGCATGAGTATGGAGGTCAGAGGACAACTTGCAATGTTCACTTCTCTCCTTCTACCATCTATGTCCTGTCCTGGGGATTGAATTCAGGCCATCAGGCTTGGCAGCAAGTACCTTTACTTACTGAACTATCTCACTAGCTGTGTACACATCTTTTAGACATAAGCTTTATTGAATTTTGACAAAGGGGTTCTTGCTCCTTTCCCTGGTCCCTGTTAACTTGTCTTTCCTTTCCCTGGTCCCAACTACTTATCTTCTTCTTGCCAGTATATAGAAAGTTGTAAAGAGAGGCTTTTCTCTGTCCTGCCCCAGCCTATAACTGTTTCCAAATAAGCACTCAGAGGCTTATATTAATTATAAATATTTGGCTGGTAGCTCAGGCTTATTACTAACTTGCTCTTACATTTAAGTTAAGCCATTTCTATTAATCTTTGTATTGCCACGTGGCCCATGGCTTACCGATGTTCTGGCATCTTGCCTCCTCAGTGGCTGGCTGTGTCTCTCAGACTCTACCCTTCTTTTTCTGTATCTCTGCTTAGATTTCCCACCTGGCTCTATCCTGACATAGGCCAAAGTAACTTTATTTATCAGCCAATAAGAGCAACACATACTCACAGCATACAGAATGACATCCCACAGCAGAAAGTTCTGTCTGTTTCAGAATTTTATTTTAAAAAATAAGAATACTGCAATATATATTCTAACTTTGCTCAGCATCATTCTTGAAGTCTATCTTGTTTCAGCATCAGATTTTTCCAGTGGTTGTGAGAAAATACCTGACAAAAGTCGGTTAAGAAAGAGGTTGATTTGGCTCATGGTTTGAGAGGACACAGTCTATTATGATACAGTGGGCATAACAGTGGGAGCATGAGGCAGCTGGTTGCCTTGTCCAGAAGCATAAAGGTGTGAATACTGGTGCTCACTTCTCTCCTCTCTCCTCTCCTTTTATTCTGTCTGGGATCCAGGTTAATGATATGGTGCTGCCCACATTCAGGGTTGATCCTCTCTCCTCAGAAACGAACTCTGTGATGATGCTTTCAGAAGCACACTCAGATGAACGTTTTCTAGGTGATTCCAAAACAAGTCAAGTTGACAATGAATATCAACAATGAAAGTTGTGCATATCTCAGTAATCATTACTTATGTGTATATGTGTATTCCTCTGTGTATGTGGGTTCATGTATTTCATATTATATTAGCATGAAGAAAGCTGTAAGTTTACTCCCTAGAACTGAAAACAAACAATATATAACATCTAAAATTAATTTTCTATTTTGTGTTCTAGTATGAATAAAACTATAAAATTTCATTTTCCATTCTTTGTTGAGAGAACACATAAAATGTGGCCTTTGTTATATATTCAGTCATTACTAAGTTCACTTATTGGTTAAACGTACTATGCAGATTTCTTATGATTGTCTATATTTCTGATGATATTATATTCAAATGCTGTTTCTTTTTTCTGATCTAAACTTATTTCTCATTTTGATCTGGTTTAGGGAATCTGGTACAATCTGGAATAATAACAGTGAAGAAAAACTCTGTTTTTCCTATCTCAGTATTCTCATTATTAAGTATGAGTTACCTACCAGTTGCTGTATATGCTCTTTCTAAGGTTGAGGTAGTTATTTTTAATTTATTATTTCTTCTGAAATGCATCAGATACCTCCTGATGTACTTCCTATTTCAGATACTTCATTCAGGTTCATTAAGTTCTTTTTAAAATTTTTCATTTCTCTTCTCATTGTGTTCATTATTTCCTTTAAGACCTTAAAACAATCTATAAAAGTTGTTCAATCTCATCATATTCAGGTCATGGCATTTTCCCCCGGTCAATGTAAGTACATTTATTTCATATATCTAGACACCTTTGTTCAAATAGTAGAACTATAAATGCTGTATTATTGAAGATCTACATAAACTTCTTTATTGGTCTGGATTTTTTGTTTGCCTGTTTTTGGTATTTGGTTGTTTGTGGAATAACCTCTGTAAAAATTAATTTTTAACCTAGCATAAATATATATATATATATATATATATATATATATACATATATATATGTATACATGACTATGGATGTGTGTATGATTGTAATTTGTTCTCATTCATTTTCTTGTTTCATGCCTTCCTCAAACCTCCTTTCTTCTCTAGGTATTTCTTATTGTTTTCCCAATTAGTACCAACCTATTTCATCACCCTCCTTTATTTTCCCATCTCCCTAAGACCTTTTCCTTTCGTGATCCCTTTCTGGTTTTATGACTCTACCATATAAATAGAAAGCCTACATAGACATATCTATGTACATATATATTACAGATACATATGTACATATAGGTATGCATGTATTTATATAATACATATATTATTTTGGAAAACATGGGAAATATTAGGGTTTGTGTTTTCCCTCTCAGTAAAAATATACTTGTACTACTTGTTCAATTATAACAAACAATCATTTTATATTTATTATATTACACACACCAAATGCTGCATATTTAGTATATTATATAGACATTGATACATACGTGTGTGTGTGTGTGTGTGTGTGTGTGTGTGTGTGTATGTGTGTAATTCTGAACCTAGGTGTCACATATGAGAGAAATCATAGAATGTTTGCCTATATCTCCTTTTTTCTTAACATAAGTATTTTCAGTTACATCTATTTTTTTCTGAAAATGTTATGACTTCATTTTTTCCTTTATCTCTTTCTTTTATTGTGATAGATTCTTTTCTCATACAATATATCATGATTATACTCCTCCCAATTCTTCCCTACCCTCCTATTCCATTCAGATCCACTCTCTTTCTGTCTATCATTATAAAAGAACAGATTACTAAGATATAACAGATATAACAACAAAACATAACAAAATAAATACAAAATAAAACAAAAGACATCACATCAAAGTTGGACAAATCAAATCCACAGAAAGAAAAGAGCCCAAGAGCAGGCACAAGAGTCAGAGACCCACTCATTCACACACTCAGGAGTTCCATATAACACTAAACTAAGAGTCATAATATATACATAGAAGAACTGATGAAGACCTATGCAGGCCCTTGCTTGCTGCCTCAGTCTCTGTGAGTTCATATGAACTTTGCCAAGCTGATTTAGAGGGCCTTGTCCTCCTGGTATCCTCCAACCCCCATGACTCTTAAATTCTTTCTGCCTCCTCTTCCATGGGGTTCCCTCAGCTTATAGGGGAGGGATTTGATGGAGACATCCCATTTAGAGCTGAGTGTCTAAAGATCTCTCTCTCTCTCTCTCTCTCTCTCTCTCTCTCTCTCTCTGTCTGTCTCTGTCTCTCTGTCTCTGTCTCTCTCTGTCTCTCTCTGTCTCTGTCTCTCTGTCTCTGTCTCTGTCTCTGTCTCTCTCTGTATAATGTCTGGCTGTGGGTCTCTGTATTTGCTCCCATCTGCTGCAGGAGGAAGCTACTTTGATGATGGTTGAATAAGGCACTGATCTATGAGTATACCAGAATATCATTAGGAGTCAGTCATTTTATCACTACATTTTTAAAGATTGGTAGTATTTGAGTTTACCCTAGGTCTCAGGCTATCTAGTCTCTGGTTCTTGGTCACCAAAGCAGTGTCAGGCATGGGTTCCAATGCATGGAGTGGGCCTTAAGTAAAAACAAACATTGATTGTTTTCTCCCACAAGCTTTGTGTTACTGTTTCACTAGCATATTTTGAAGAAAGGACAGCATTCTAGGTCAAAGGTCTTGTGACTGTGTTGGTGTATATGTTTCTTTTTTTTCTTTTCTTTATGGCTGAATAAACTTCCAGTGTGTGTGTGTGTGTGTGTGTGTGTGTGTGTGTGTGTGTGTGGTGTTGCTTCTTGATCAGTTCTGATTAGTCAATTTTAAGGCACACTTTACATATTTTTAGGAAGGGTTTACAGCAGACTTTCCTTATAGCTAGATTATCTCCACTGAGGTTTCCATATTGGCATCTCTCCTGAACACACAGGAATTTGAATAAATACACATTACTTATGGCACTGAGAATTACAATTCTTTCCAGTTCTGCTTCAGTTATGAGAATCATGTAGCCACATTTCCATTTAGTCATCTCTTCTCTGGGAGTTCTTAGTTCAGCATCACACAGTCTCTCTCTGTGATGTTCAACTCAGCATTTTGCCAAGGACGTAAGTATGCAGTTATGCTTTCTCTCTCTCCTTCTCCCTCCCTCTCTCTGTCTGTCTCTGTCTCTGTGTCTCTGTCTCTCATCCTCTGCCCCTCCCATGTATGTCTCTGTTCAATTTCAGGGTCTCTGTCATTTAATTTCAGCCACCTTGGCCTCCTTAAACTGATATCTGAATGAGTGCTTTGATTTGTTTCAGTCACCTTCCTTATTTAGTTTGGAAATCATGGGAAATATTAGGGTTTGTGTTTGCATCCCCTCTTAGTAACTATAGTTTTACTTACTCTGTTCAATGGACAGTTATTTTATATTTAGTTCTCATTTGTAATTATCTCTCAGAAGACAGATTTTATAACAGTTACTCCATTACAGCCAGAAGGTGAAAATTAAAATTATCTTTCCTGAAATGCACACTTTTAATGATTTTTGGAATGCTTAATGCCCAGTTAGGGAGTAACAAAGCCTACAGAACTACTCTATGAGACAACAATTTGTCAATATATAGTTATAAAAAAAGAGACAAGAATGGGAAAAATTACATAGGGTTTGGTGGTGAGATTTTTGTTTTCATTATCATTGTTTTATAGATGTTCAATAACCAATATTCACTTAATTTCCAATTACAGGGATAGTTGAGGATATTTGAGAAGTTTTGCTTAATGTACAGTATAGTAGGAATTGTCTCCCAGTCTTTGTATATAACTCACTTTTTTTTCTTTAAACTTTTTTATTCATTTTGCATACCAACCACAGATCCCCCTCTTATCCTTCCTCCTGTTCCCTCCCCCCACCTCCCCTCCAAAGGGGCAACTCCTCCCATGGAGGGGGGAACAGCAAAACCTGGTACATTTAATTGAAGCAGGACCAAGCTCCTCCCCACTGCATCAAGGGTGAGCAAGGTGTCTGACCATTAGTAATGGGATCCAGAAAGTCAGCTCATGCACCAACTCACTTTTAATAAGTCTTGCTGAAATACGATGAAAGAAATTCTTCTTAATTTCAGTTATTGACTCTAGGACAGCTTTGTCTATATGGCACATGTGAACATTAGGATAATTGATAATATAAAACAATAATATTTAAAGTATTTTAGAATGGAAAGTAACTTTATAATATTGTCTAATTGAGTCAATGAAGTTGTTTAATGAGGTAAAGTGACTTGATAGTGTTCTGATAGGTAGTTAATGACTGAATGAGGACTGTAGGCAGACTTTTCTTTCCCATCCACCAGTTCCCTAAAAAACAACACAGAATTATAAATGATCAGCAGATAGCTCAGGCTTATTACTAACTAGCTTTTAGAACTTAAATTAACCCATAATTCTTATCTAAGTTGTACCACATGACTCATGGCTTGTTACCTCATTTTGTACATGTCCTGCTTCCTCTGCATCTGGCTTGTGACTCTTCTGACTCTGCCCTCCTTCTCAGCATCCTTTTTATCTGGCCTTCCCATCCAATCTCTTCCTGCCCAGCTATGGGCCAGGCAGCTCTTTATTAACCAATGAGAGTAATACATATTTATAGTGTACAAAGTTTGTTCCATAGCAGAGGACTGATTTCCTTAGGAGGGTTTTTGATAACACACCATGGTGTGTTTTGTTTGTGAGATATGCAAGTGGCCTTAAGGTTAATGAGCCATTATAAAGTTCAACATTTAGATATTCAATAGAATCAAGGCAATAATAAAAGCAAGAATAGATGCTGAAGATTATATAACTGGGAACAAAATAAGGTTTTCTAGTGCGGAGAGCAAACTGAGAAAACATTTCCTACTAAAACAAGCAGGGCACCTATCTAGAGTGCACTGTCTTTGAATGGATTGTGAACAGGGTTTTACTATGTGGAAATTCTCGTCTCTCATATTTGTAGCAAACTAAATGACTCATTCCAGGATCAATTTAGCATATTTATGTGAAAATGTCACCCATAGAATTTCCCAAAGTAAGTTAAACATCTGAAATATTATTTGCACTAATAACATGCTGAGCAAGTCTGGCCCTCAAATCCCACAAACTATAAGCCTTAGCTTGGCTCTGGCCCAAATAAGACACATTCCAGAGAAACTTATTCCAAATAAGCGAGGTCTTATTAAAAGCAGCCGTGTTGCATATTCTGACACACACTTGATGCTGGTTGTAAGTCACTCATGAAGCTTCCCCATTCACCTTCACACGGCTGGTCAGGGTGGTCCACCTCTGCTGGCCATGTTTCCCCTCCACCATCCCTTCTTTATCACTCAGGGTGCCAGAGGATCTAGTCCTCAGAAGGAGGCTTTAATTGGACTTGTTTTCCCCAATGTACAATCAGGATTAATTCTTTATCTTCATCCCAAATTATCCCAGTCTCCACAAAAAGCACAAGAGTGCTGTATTTCTGACCCAGGGTCTCCCTTCCCAAGGCTCTGTATGCCCTCTACTCTGATGCAGTTTTAACCTTCTTGAATCTATGAAACCATCCACTGTGTTGGCTATCAGGAAAAAATGCCTGTATCACCTCTTTTCTGTGAAAGTATCTTTATTTTCTTACTTAATTTCAGTTGCTCCCTGTGTGCTTCCACAGAAAGTGATTTCTTTCCTTTCACATCCATTCAGATGAACCTGGGTTGGGGAGACATTCCCTGAGCTCTTCTCTTCTGTTATCCTTCTTCTAAGTTGCATCTTCCTTTCCACACATTTCCCAGCCCTTTCCATTCTAAACTTCTACAACAGATTATGCAGGGACACAGGTCATTTGTATGAAGCTGTCCAGCCTGAGGGGTAATGTCTTAGGGTTTTTATTGCTGTGAAGAGACACCATGCCATGCAACTCTTACAAGTTAAAACATTTAATTGGGGTGGCTCGCTTACAGTTTCAGAGGGTTAGTTTATTACCATCATGATGGGGAGCATGGCGGCACGCAGGAAGAAGTAATAAGAAGTGCTCCATGGTGCTGAAGAAGTAGCTGAGATTCCTACATCTTACCGGCAGCAGTAAGCTGAGACACTGGGTAGTATCCTGAACATACGAAACCTCAAAGCCCACCCTCACAGTGACGTACTTCCTCCAACAAGGCCATATACATTCTAACAAAGCCACTCTTCCTAACAGTATCACTCTCTATGAAATTATGGGGGCCAATTACATTCAAACAGCCACAGGTCAGATTGATTCTACCCAAACACAGCACATGACTTCACTTCAGACTTTCTTCCCTCACTTGAGAAGCTCAGCATGTAAAATGGAAGCAATCCATTTGCCCACAAATGCTTTCATTGTTGTAGCTACCCATGTGCACTTGACTTCTTCCATTTTCTCCTAAACATTGACTGGTTCTTACAACAAGATTAACACCTATCATCTTCAGTGTTTTTGGTTCTGTTCTGATTCTCTCCCCCTCTCTTACAGACAGCCTATGTAGCCCAGGCTTGCTTCAAATCCCTTATCTTATGAGTTTAGCCTTCCGAGTACTGAGATTGCTGGCTGTATTAACACCACATCTAATTCAAAGGTTTTATCTTCTCTCTTTTTAAAGCCAAGAACATGGAGGAAGGGCATATGGGATCACTATAATAAATTTTCAACATGTTGCAAGTTTACAGTCACTTAAAAACCAAACGTTAAAAACCAATTTTCCTCTTTGTTCACAGCTATTTCTAGTTATATTTTCTCTTCTCTGCTCTTTCTGCAGAAAAACTTCTATAAAGAGTTATGCAAATTTACTGTTTCCAACATTCCTTTTGAGTCCAGTCCCTCCCATACTGTGGAGACAGAATATGTCAGTGTCTTCAATGCCTCCTTCCTCCTTCCTCAACAAATTCAATCTATAGTTCTAAGTCTTTATCCCAGTCTTCCATTCTGCATCATTTCATCTCCATCACTACCCTCTTTGACTACCTAGACATCAGAGTGCAGGTGACACCAGATGCTTGAGCAAAAGTGGAGGAGCTTCTCCCTGGCCATGGATGCGAAAGACAGAAAGGGAATCAACTCTTTGTATTCGTCATCAAACACTGGGCCTCCCTACTCCAACCTCTCTGCAGACCATTGTATAATCTCCCTTGTTTCTATGGTCTTACAGACCATTGACAAGCCAATAAATTTAAAGTACATGTCATCAGTTTCACGTTCCTCTGCTGTTTACAACTGCACATCGAACAGACATCACAAAGTAGACAAATTCTGAGATAGTGGAAGCTCTTGTTGCCTCTGTTGCCATTGCACTCTCTTCTCTCTTTTCTTAGTGCCTCTTATCCCAGAATATATAGAGTAGGGCTATTAATGAAGTGGGCCAAGTCCCATATCTTGAATGGGCTTTAATTTGGATACTTATCAATCTTTATCACTGCAGTGGGGCATTCTATTGTCACTGAATTCTAAGTAGATCCAGAATCATTCTACTTCCCCTGGACTAAGCCTCCACCATCCCTCACCTGAAGCATTGCAGTAATCTCCTTCTTGGCATTCTTGTTTTTTACCTGGATTCTATGCAGGATTTTCCACCGTAGCACTTAGAATGACAGTTTAACAACTTAAGTCAGATCACATCAATCTAGGTCCTGAAACTTTTTGATGAATTCCCATCCCACTCAACAAATTCCAAAAATTCACAGTTCCCCAAAGTCACAAATTCAAAGCACTTGCAGAAATGATTGCTCAGACCTCCTCTCTCCCCATCCTTGTTTGACCTGTGCTGTCTCACCCGACTCTTCTTCGATCTGCTGAGCCTTGTATTCACTGTGCCCTCTGCTTAGAATGTCCAGCATTTCCTGAATTCCTGATACCAGCATCATTTATCCCTACTTCTTTGGGTCTCAGCTCAAATGTAACCTTAGCTGAGGTGTTCAATTGTTGTGGAACAGCTTGCATAAAAGAGATGCCTCACAGCCTGGGGCTCACTTTGATTCTCCACTTGGCCTTATTTCTTTAGTCCACTAACATTCTAGATATTTGTTTGCCCCTGACTTCATGCTCTTTTATATATTTTGCTCATTTTATTAAACAAAATGCCTAGAATATGACTTGGCATATCGTACATGCTCAATAATGATTTTTTTGATGATTCAACTTCTTCTTTATTATACTGGGTTATATAAGGCCATTTTCATGCAAGCATATAATATACTTTAAGTATATCCTCCATACTCTCCTAGTCACATCTTTATCACCATTTTTCTTACCTTGTCTTTTCTTTTCTCCCTCTGTTTTGCTTCTACTTTCACATCATTTTAGGCTGAGAAAAAGGAGTATTTAAAATAACCCAATAACTAATATTTGAAGAATAAACAAGAGTTGGTGAAGCTGAATATTACATATAGAGACACTAGAACGAGTAGTAGAATAGAATAAAGCATCTTACTGGCTTGTAAATGATAGAAATTTGTGTATATCTGGTACATGATGGCACTTTGAGCAATGGTGATCTCATTGTGATAATGAAGCTGAAACACTAATGTCATAGTGCAGCATTGCAGTGGGTATATCCCTAGATAATAGACAACTGTGTGGCTTGCTTATGTCTTTACAGCACACTAAGTGTTGCTACCTTAGAGTGTACCTCTTCCACTTAGAAGACAGTTTACTGAAAAGCATTCTTCTGGGTTAAATTGGCAGCAGCCTCAGACAACCTCATATTTACCGAGTCTCTTGAGTGTATCAAGAACCCATGCTGAATGATTGGCATATTTTTTGCAGGTTTGTGTAGGTCTACTCTGTAATGTTCTCCCAATGACAAGATTGCCTGGTGTCATAATTCTCAAAATACTTTACTGTCATTATGACTGTAGTTAGGAACATAAAACAAAATCAATACCCAAGTCCAAGCAGCCAATGTAGCTTGGTTTCTGGCCCATTTATGTTTCCTCCTTCTTGTCTTTGTCTTCCTTTTGCTTCTTAGTTGCAGAGTTTGGTGTTTCAAGAGAAATGGTTTAGGAGAATTGATATTCTAGAGTCATAAAATTTCCAGGGCTTTCAGAATACTGATCTAAGAGATATTTAGGATCTTCCTTACTTGCATACATCAAAACGTTAACCACATGCTGGGAATAGGCTCTCCTATGAATAGGTTAGAGAGCTGCCTTGAGATTCTGTTAACACTTGGTGTGACACACACTTAAACCTCAGTACATTTTAGTGAAGTGTGTCAATATTTTGAACTAGAAGCCAAGGTTTTCATTCTGGTTTTTCCTCATGCTGGGTAACCTTTCTGCACTTCAAACACTAAGACATTGAAGCTTATAATGATCAGAAAGGAATTTCATATGCAAGCAGCAGAAGAAAATGAGTATTTCTGCTTTTGATTTCCTACAGCACAGGGCAGAAGGGAATACAGGGCTCAAGCAACAGATTGAAAAATCATACAAAGAACTCAGAGCAGGGCTTCCTCAGTAGAGAAATGCTGTGCTTCCCCCAAATTTGAGTGAGGAGGTCTTTGAAGGGAAGCTAGTACTTCTTACATAGTGAAAAATATCACTTTATCTAGTCCGGAGTGGGGCAATCCTAGGATGAGAAGCTGGAGCATTTAAACCCTGCTGGCCTGAGAAGAGGTCCTGAGCACTACCCTCCTACCCTGATTTAAATACCTGGTATAGCAGGAAACACAGCAATCCTAAATGGATTGGCTGAGCCAACTGCTGTAGAAACTCGTGCCCACAGGGACAGAACACAGAGACAGAACAAGGTCAGACCTACATATGCTCATGGATGACTTAGAGGTCAGAAAGGTCTTATTTCATGTTACTTCTATGGCTGGTGTTGTCTAGGGCCTTCCTCAAAATGTTTATGCCCTTCAAAAACTCACGAGGAATCTTGACTGCCTATGTGTTCCTATTGGCAGGTGAGAAGTATAAAGTCATGAGGCTCTACCTCATGAGTGGGCCAATGAAGTTATTGGCAGATGAGTATCTATTATTGTGGGGATCAGTTCCTTAGGAAATTATGACTTTTGCTGTCTTTGTCTCTCTTTGCTCTTCTGCACTGTGATCCCTGTGATATTCACAACACAGCAAATGGCCTTTTCCAATGCCAACAACCTTGATATTGAGTATTCCTGCTTCCAAACTCTGAGCTGATGTGTTTCTGTCCATTCTGTGGCAGCAGAATGGCATGGACTGATACTGATGCCTGGCAAAACCTGAAAGGTGTCAAGGTTAGAAACAGGCAATTCAGACTCCTGAGGCTGTGCCAAAGTGGGTGAGAATGTCACCTGGATAAGCACTCTTGAAAGTGAGGGCCACATCAGACCTCCTACCCTTAGAAGTGTTGATCTTGTGTGAGAGAACCCGGACCACAATGAGGGCAGGAGGCAACTGGTGACAAAAATAAGAAGAGAGTTCAGGGACATAGAAAGAAAGCTTTAGTCCTTAAATTTCTGGGTTGATGGGCTCAGAATACTACTTGCTGGATTCCCTATTATGTACATGAACATTGCTACAAGCAAATGTCTAAAAGTTTCTAAGATCTGTCTGTGTGTTATAATCCCAGAGGTGCTGTTATCTTTCACACGTTAGGATCATGTACAGCATCGAAGGGAGATTTCCTCATCCTGACTGAATCACTATACGCACTGTATGCTAAACCTTCACTTCACGATTCTAGTGATTCTTAAGAAACGGTAAACATTCTTGACAGAGTCATGGCCTGAATAGACATAGTGTTGCCAATCTTATATTAATTTTAGGCATTTATTTTGAACAAAAATAGTGTTACATCTACTAGAGAGAGAGAAGTCTTAATTTGATGTAATTACAAAAGCTGAAAAAGAAAAAAAAAAACTCCACAGCTAAGATGCAGGTTAAAGCAATGGCTGTCAAAATCAGAACCTTACTTGAGGTTTTAGAAGGATGTTTGGGTAAATGAAGGTCTTCAGAACACAGACTTAGGCCTGCTATCATTACTAATAATGCTGCAGTTGAACACTGATCTCAAGAAGCCAGCAGTGCCCATTCCCAGAGCAGTTTTGATGAATGTCAGTCCCCGATGAGGTAGATTAATTTACCATGAACACGTCATTAAAGTGGTAATATGTAACGTCTCAGCAATCAAAGACTCTGTGGAGCCCCAAATATGCAAGAGCAGCAGCTGAAACACAATTGCTTTTGGCTGAAGGAAAGGGACCAACCAGGCACAAAACCCAGTTTGTGCAAAGTAAATGAGCAGGCTAGAGCCAGGATCTCAGGGTCACTTGCTTCTGGTCCGTTTCTAGGGACTGTCTTGCTATGTTAAGTATCTCCCTTGAGACAACCTGTGACAGGCCACTGGTGAGATTTGGAAGGGATCCTCTAAGTGTTTATGCAAAAAAGTACGGAAATGTAAAAAAAAAAAATTCAAATGAGTTTTATATGCTTTCTTGTGTGTTTTCAAAAACCCAAATTTAAAGTAGCATTTATTCCACAGTATGTGACTTATTAACCAGCTGGAACCTCTGGTGCCTGTAATTGAGGGAAAGGAGACAGCCACATGAAAACTAGAAAGAATAAGAAGCTAATGTGATGCTAATTCAAGACAGAGTTACCTGGAAGCACTTTCTCAGAGCGGCCCATTGAATTGGTACCATGTAAGAAGCCAGGGCACAAAGATCCATGCTGAGTCTCACAGTTACATTCTGTATTTTCTCAGGCAGAGGACACAATTTGTTGCTGTGATTGATTGCATCTATCACACTTTCATTTAAAAATGGATTTTAAAGTAGGTCATATGCTTAAAATCTCTAATTTATTGCTATGGGACAACAGAAAATAAAATTCCTGGAAAATGAGGGGAATTTGTTTATTAAGTGCACAGTGTCTGCGTGACCCTTTGCATGTTTTCACTTCCTAAGCACTGGAAGTAGGTTTTACCCCTTTCAGATAAGGCAGGTGGGGTTAAAAATGTTCGTGGTCACGAAGGTAAAGCATCAGCCCAAGTGTCACGGGCAAGCCTTCTGAACTCCTGAGTCTCTGCTTATATGGGTCCACCATGATCTTCCTGTCTTAAAGACCAAGGAACAGTAAAGATGATGCTCGCATCATGAGTGGCATCGCCAAGGGTAGGGGAGAATATGGACCGTCAGGCTTTCCACTAGTGGGGCTCTTTGGGGAGTCAGACAGATGTTCAGTCCCCAGGAGAACCAATGCCAGCATTCTTACCCCAATCGACATCTCTTGCCCTGATTGTTCAGTGGAACTTCTATTGATCCTGAGGCAGCCTCTGGAGTTAGCAGCTGAACAGAGAATGGAAAACAAATTCACCCAACATTTAAATCCAAAATTGATGGAGGAATGGGCCTCTCAGAGTTTTAAAAGGGGGCTTAAGCCCAACCAGACTACACAAATCCTTCCAGTAGGTAAATAAGGAAGAATCAATGGCCACACTAACTATGGACTTCAGTGTTCAAAATTCTGTCCCAGAGACAGGGATGGGTCAATATAATCCCTGGGATTTTTGTGGCCTGTTTTATCATGCCCAGAGGACTAGAGCAAAGATAGGGATCTGGTAAAGGAAAAAAAGGAATGCTTTATATAATGGAGAAACTTTAACCCTTAAGAGTTCACGCTTGGAAAAAGTTTACTTTCAAGGTTTTATGCATAGACTTAAGGAATAAATGTGCCACATTTACACAGAGCACCACATTGCAATCTTGATCACAAAGACAGTAAGAAGCTGACAAATATCTCCAAGATAGTCTAAATGGACAACTGGGAGACAAAAGACAAATCCATAGTGCTGAAGAAATACTTCAATACTCAATAACTCACTGGAAACCTCCCATTAGTGTTAGTCTTCAGATACGCTACTGGATAGAATCAGAAGGTTCTGGCCGATTATTTCATCCTTTTTGTCTGTAAGTACAATGCTGCGTTTGCCAAATATTTGAGTACAATAAGTGAAAGTTCCTTCCATGTACAGTAAAGGCACAAGAAGAATTGTGAAAACACATATAAGGTCTAAGCAAAGCTAAACAAAGAATTCCTTAATTAGCACAGGGCTCCTCTCCTTTGCTTACATCAGTGTTTTAAGTGCTTTGCCTACATTAGTGTTTTAAGTTGGGTAATGATTTCTTAGGTACTGTCCTGTCCATGGTACGATCCTGTCCATGGTATGATTGTCTAGTAGCATACTGGTGTGTCCCACTAGGTGGCAATCCTCCATGTTGTTAACAACAACAACAACAACAACAAAATCCCAGATGCTGCTAAGCACCAGGAAGGAGGGGTGGGGAGCCTCCCCTCCCCAAGTCACCACTGTTTCAACAGGGGTCACCTATCTCAGCCCTGATGGTGGTGGTGGTGGTGGAAATGCAGAGGCACAGCGACCGTCTGAAGGAAAACTTTTGGAGATAATAGGTGGACATGGTCATGGAGGATGTATAGGTGGTAGCTCATAGGACTGAGATATTTAAAATAGACTGTGACAATGTATGCTCATTTGAAAAGACAACTTTTGCCTTAGGCTTCTCCTTTCTCTGTTGGGGTTTTGATCCTTCTAGTTTTTCTCTTTCTCTTCAACTATTTTCATACTGGTCTTGATTGCTGTCTTTATTGCTATGGTTGATTTTCAACATTTAGCACACACTGGGGACATATGCGGTGAGGGTCCCTTTTTGAGGAAATTTTAGTGTCTCCCAAGGATTCCTGTGCTTACTCATCTGATTTAGTGGATTTCAGCAACTTTGGAGTGAGACAGAGACTGGAAAATGATTTAGATTAATTCTATCTTGGTTGTTACTGTCCCTCTGAATTTACTTAGGTGAGCATGCTGCCAGGGTCAAATTCACTGCAAGAAGAAAGAGCTGAAGATGAATGGAGTCTTATGTCACTACCGTGTTAGTCCCTGAAGAAAGGAAGATTCTAGTTCAACTTGCCCAAGGCATTTTTCCTGGGTATTTGTCTAGATCCATGACACCAGATATCCCCTGAACCAGGTGACTGATTCTCCTTGGCTTATCTACTCATGCCCATGTTCCACAGGTGTTCACCAAAGTGGATATTTTCATTTACTGTCCAAATAGCCCATGCTCTCCCCTAATTCCTACCTCCATGAAAATCCCAACTCATTACCTAGTTCAAACAAGGAGCAGTTCCTCTTCGGTTCCTTTCTCCACTGTCTCTCCTTGAAATTGCCACTCAAATGCTGGGTGTTTTCCTAGGCATTTTGTGCCACCATATCCTCTTTTTTTAAAAATGAATTAATTAAAAAAAACCCAGGCTTCCTTTCTTCTATTCTTTGCATTGCTGTCATAGTGGCATAAAGTTGTTGTATCAAATCTTAAAACTCACCAGTAATCGCCTACAATGGCACAACAAGCTAGTCTTTCCAAGCCAGCTAACATACAGTTCTCTATTTTTAATGATTATACTAATTTTTCTTTTGTCAAAGCCATCGTTGCAAACCTGACCCAAATAGCTGACATCATGTAACACTCCTTGAAAAATCTTGCTGTATTTCCACATGTGGTCTTCTTACTCAGAGTCTATCCTGACTATAATAATACAGTGACATAACTTATATATCACTGCCCTTCTATAAATCCCCTTAGCATTTTATTTCGTGAGTCAAGAATGAATCCTGTCTTTGCGATGTTCAGCAGGCACTTCATGGCTAGCCTCTCCCAGCTACCCAACCCAACTCACCTCCGTCTCCTTTACCCCAGTGTGCTCCATCCACAATGGCTTTCTTTCACATGTTCAAATGTGCTTAGCTCCTCCTTTCCCCGGGGTCTTCCCACACACTGTTTTCTCTGCCTAAAATACCCGTCCCCTCCATGTTTTCCCTCACCCACTTTTACTTAGGCTTTGGCTATCTTCTTTCCAAATAGCTTGTGGTTTTATTCAAAAAATACCAGGCTATTTATGCCACCATTACTTGCTATTTTTATGAAATAGTCCTTCTCCCAGCCCACATCTTATTGCTGTGTCCTGAAGAAGTTTGTGAGAAACTGTCCCACCCAGGAACGTTTCCAGGCTGACTTGGATAGCCCTCTTCTTGTTTCTGTGGATTGTGATCTAATTTTACCCTCCTTACTTCAATTAAAGCCTCATGAGAGATTTTTCTGTATTAAATTTCTTCTTACTAATGAAAATATTAACCTAGTGACATTGATTTAGTCAATAGTCCAGCAAGAATGCTGTGCTGAGTTCCCTGGACATTGAGTTTCAAAATTCCAGGGCAACCTGAAGCACAAACTTTCCATTATTGCTTAACTTTAGTGATTGTCTCCAATGACCCAGCGGACAAACATTTGTAGTAATTACTTGCTTAATTGAATGCACCCACACCTCCCTTTGGAATCAAGTTATTTTGCTAGAGCCATATATTTTTCTCTGGAGATTTTTGAGAGGGGTTATAGGAGAAAGGGAAAAATGAAATGGATTTTGCTTATGTTTGTTATTTTTCACATAGTAATAACCATGCATAATGAATTTCTACCTGGCAGTGTGTTTTTACAGAATGTAGGCTGATTTTTGTTTTTACTGATGTCAAAGGCCCTAGTAGCTTTTATATGAAAAACTTCTGGAAACAATATTTCTTCGAGGGGATCCTGTGGATAGTTTTCAGAAAGCAGCCCCACAACATGGGTCATAGTTTCAAAGTACCTCACCAAACTTGATCTAACCATCTCCTTTAGTTTCTACAATGTTCAGGAGCAACTGTTAGCACACATTCCAATGAGTAATAAGATTGATAAGTAATAGATTTGTACTTAGAAGTCATTACAGCCATTTTTTTTTTTTTTTTTTTTTTTTTTTTGCTGGTCAAGGAATTAAAACAAAATACTTCTTTTCAAAGCCTCAAGAAGAATCTGTTACATTATGAAGATCAAGATGCCAGGTACACATTTTTGTGGGGGCTCACTTCCTTGGACTATAGCGGTTTTCATGAAAGACTCCCCAGAACGATACTATAAAATATTTGTTGATATGTGAATGATGTCAGTAGTTCAATGCTGTATATTTATGGGTGATAGCAACTGCCCCGAGAACTCAGGTTCTAAGCTTGCACATCCGTTGTCCATATCAGCTTAGCACTCTGACTTGCTGCTGTTCTCCTCTGAAGTGGCTGTTCTCAATAAGAAGCTCTTACAGATGAGTGATGATGGGCAGGGAACAAGCTCTCCCTCCCTTCCTGCCTCCCTCTTTCTTCCCTCACTCCCTTCCTCCCTTCCTCCTTCTCTCCCTCCCTCCTCTTCCCCCTCCCTTCTTCCGCCCAGTAGCTATTTTGCAAACATTGAACTTACTTTATTGTATTCTCTATATATTATTAGTATCTCTACTCCATTTAAACGTATTCACAAACATTGTACTTGAAAAAAAAACCTTTTCATCCATTGATGTGTTTTGACAGTTTCTCTCTCTATGTTTTGTTTTGGTTTTGATTTAGTTGCATGGTTTTCCTTTCTGTGGTTGTTTTATTTTTCAAAGCACAAAAGAAAAACGAATAAATGTAATTATGATTTTTTCCTCTGAGCTCTGAGCATTCACCTTAGCAGAGAAATCTTCATTCAACTTCTTTGGGGCACTTCTCTGGGGTTTTGCAAGTATATGTGTCTCATGACATACACATTTAATTCATGAAGGTTTATATCTGTGTCAAAAAAATATAGTTCCTGCTGCCAATGAATTTAGCCGAGTATATGTTTTTGAAAATACCTGTATTAATTGTACATTGTGAGTACATATTTATTTTCTCTCTCCCTGATTTTGTATAAAATCCCTGAAACAATGGCTAATACATAATGTGCAAACACTCTAAGTGCTTAACAAATAAAAGCAAGTTAAACAAGAAAATAAATTAAGCTATGGGGAGTGATTAATACTGCAAGAAGGAAATAGAGGAGGTAATATACAAAGAAAAGGCACTATCTAAATTTGGCTTGAAAAATTAGGCATTTTCCAGAACAGCAAGGCAGGGGAGGCAGTTGCTAAGCTAATACATATAAACCACTGTGCACTCCTCACGCTCCCAGAGCTAGCTCTGGCTGTGCATTCTGCACAGCAAGCCAACCTGGTGCAGTCCCCGGAACCTTGTTACTGTTCTATCTTCACACTCCTAGACCTAGCTTTGCTCACAGGGCTTACACAAGCTCACTCTGGTGAGTGCCCTGGGTCTCTACATACACTGTCCTCATACTTCCTGGCTCAGGTAGTGGAGGTCCAGGAGTGTGAGAGCAGCCCAGGAGACCTAACCAGGAGTTACATTCCTATGCTTTCTTGGATAACGCCAAGTTGGAATCACCTGCATACCTTTGATCAAAAACTGACCCACCAACTCTTCATACCCAGTCCAAAATAAACTAAACATTGGCAAAAGCAAAAACAGAACCAAACTCCACTCACCACAGGTAGTCTAGAATCTTCTGTTAGATATGTGGTCAAAGAGGAAAACCCACATACCCAGGTCACACTGCAAAAATACAAACAATATGAAAGGTAAAGACAAGGTATTCTCCACAAAAATCCACCAGTCTCTAAAAAATGTTCTCCAACAAGAATCACCTACATGAACCCCAGGAAACAGAATTTAAGAGAACAATAGTGAACATGATCAAAAATCCAAGGATTTTAAAGAGGACTTGAACAGACGCCTCATGGAAAGTAAGGTGGATATGGATAAATTCTTAAGTCAAAGAAGACACAAATGTGTGGTTGTGTGGAATGACAAAAACAGTGAAGAAAAACTGAGTTCAATTAAGAAATACCATATTGAAGAAAATTCTAACTCAAACGTAGATGGAATTGAAAATCAATGACTCAATTAGAAAACTCAGGGGAAATCCTTGCCAGAAGAATGGATCAAGTAGAAGATAGAATATCAAGACTCCAGAGATTTGTAAGTAGTCAAAGTGCAGAAAATGAGTGACCACATTGTATCTCGCTCCAGTGAGTACATTTACAACACAACCTCTATTCCCTAGGCTGAGGGAATCATCATGGAAGGGGTGGGAAGAGAAGACTGTCAGAGTCAGAGGACCGTGATGACTACAGGGAGTAACTGTCTTCAGGAGATGACAAGGAGTCTCAACAATATGGTTGAGTCAAGATTTGCATAAGACAGCAGGAGTTGACATACCAACATAACGTGATAATTCCACAAGGTCTCACCCCATAGGAAGAACTACAGACAATTAATCCTCCTGAGAGAGGGAAAATCAGCTCTTTTTCCCTGGATACAGAGACTATGATAGACTATCCAATGCCAGGTAGTCTTTCTAGACACGTGTACATATCATCAGCATTAAATGAAAATCCCTCAGTAAGGCTGTGTGTGCACATAGATACCTATGTATGTGACAATGATAATTAAAGAAGAAAAAAGTCTTTGAATTTGAGAGGGATTTGGGGAGTACTGGGGGAGTTAGAGGGGTAGAAATGATGTAAACACAGTACTCGCATATGGAATTCTCCAATAATACCAAAAGGAAAATATAGAATGAACGGTTTTGTAATAAAAATAAGTGTTTTGATGATGGAAATTGACAAGGCAAAAAAAAAAATTAATGCTTTACTAACATGACCTGACTCTTGGATCTTTGTTATTTATATAAGTTTAAGTTATTCTTTTAATATTAACAATTCCAAAACATTTTCATCCTCTTTTATGCAATTATCCACTGTGGCTCTTTCTGAAAATATATCTTACATTTTTGGGTTCTTCAATTTAAGCTCTCTCTTTTAATAGAATTATACTAAAAGATTAATAAAATGACAATCATGGATATGAAACTTCTGAAGTTATCAGACTCCAGGTTCATTGGAGTAGTGTTTTGTGTCTTCATAAATGACAGGCATCAGCTCAATTAGTTGCCTTCCAGCTGTATCCAGGAGATTCCAATTTCAGCTCAAGACTGAGACATCTCATGGCTTCAAAGTCCTTTTTGCCATAGATAAGCACCTACTTTAGAATCCATCATATGTGGCAATAGTTTCTGTATTGTTTCAGTATTTTTAAAGCCATGAACAGCACAAATGCTATCCCAAATGTCTTATACCAGAAGACTTTAGTCTGAACATAGATGTTCATGAAGAACTTCCTCCCTTCTCCATCTATTGAGTCCACTTGTCTGAGATGACTTTGCTACTTGGCAAAGTCTCCAGTAAGCAGGGTGTAGTAACACCCTGGCTTGCTAGATCATCAGCCTCAGCAATAAATCAATTCTCTGTTCTATCGCCTTTGACATTTCATAAGCACATTTAGTTTCCCATGGTCCTTGCCACAATTTATCATGCATTTCTGCATATCTTAAGACAACAGAGATTCAGTCTCCCACACACTAGGAGGCTAGAAGTGCAATGTAAAAAGTTGGCTCAAACCTGACTTTCAGGAGGATCCAGAGGAAATCCTGCCTTGCTTGTTCCAGATGTTTGTGGCTCCTAGTCAGTGGCTGTGGCAGCATCATTTCATCTCTTCCTGTCATCAAATGTCTTTTCCCTTGTGTGTCAATGTTCTCATTTCCCTCTTCTAAGGTCTAGTATCTTCCAGAATGATTTCATTTTATAATATATACAAATATTTTGTCTAGAAATAAAGTCACATTCTGTGGTTCTGAATAGATAATGAATTTCAGGCGAATGCTGTTCTCAGTATATATTTTTTTCTGTCTTAGAAACTTGTACTTTCCAAAATAGCTAAAATTCTCCAGTTTTCAGGTTAAATTTCACCTGCTCAGAAAAGTCTTCTCATCTAGGGCGTTTCTCTTCTCAGTCTCTAGAGTAGTGGACTGCCTTCTGTGTGGACAGCATAACACAATTATTTGTTTCCTTTTTTTTTTTTTTTTTTGAGACAGGTTTTCTCTGTGTTGTTTTGGTACCTGTCCTGGATCTCGCTCTGTGGGCCAGGCAGGTCTCGAACTCATAGAGATCCGCCTGGCTCTGCCTCCCGAGTGCTGGGATTAAAGGCGTACGCTACCACCACCTGGCTTTTCTTTTCTTTTCTTTCTTTTTTTTTTATTTCAGAAGAATATAATCTCCCTGTGTTTACTGTTTTATTTATGGTTTTACCCTCATTGTATGACATTGTTCTCAATGCATGGTAGAATCTTGGTACAATTCATGTAAAACTAAATGAATGGATGAGAAATGGATGAAAGTGGAGTACAAACAACGGATCTCCTAAAGTCCCAATTTTATTACATTTTTATTTTGTTCCAACAACTGACAATATTTTGCACAATTTTTTGTTGGTATCTGTGTTATTTGTAAAAAATGTAGACGGACTTTTATGTGGGGGTGATACATAACAGAGAAATAAAAATGAAAATGAGCAGAATTCACTAACTTCCTTCTGGAAGCTTACAATTTAATGTAGAAGAAGCAGGCTCCAAGGGATGAAAATAAAGTCACCCCTCAGAGCTTTAGCCTAATGGTGATACTAATCCGCAGCTTCTACATATTCAAAGCAGTGCAAAGATTTCCCTTGAATGCTGTTTGCTTCCTGCAGAATTCACACCGATGTGAAGTAACAGGGATATCTCAGGTGGTATATTAGTTGAATAAATAGATGGAGAGTTTTTAAGATGCCTGTAATAAAAATTAGAGACACAAAAATCAAATCATTATCTTTAAGAAGCAGGCATGGTATTTTCTCACAGTATTAAACCAATGAGAACCATTAATGCCCACAGTGTGTGAGGTGTGATACTCTGGAATTCCAGTCAGACTGGTTGGCACAAGGCAAAATCTGCCATGGTTAAATGTGTGCATAAAAGACAGAAGTGACAACAGTCTGGGCTCCTCGGTTTTGACTGTGGGACATCCCATATCCCCCTTCAAAGAGGGATGAATGAATAGCTTTCATTTGTTTCATTAATTAAATTCTTAATTTTGATGAGATAGAAAGGACTTGAAAGGATGCTAGGAAATACACCATGAAAATAGCAAGTTTCACATGATCCTATGGATGAGATTGAATTGGGGCATTTTAAATATATGTCTTTTTGTCTTCCGCTAGATTAGGGAAGTGAATTTGACTTTTTGACATACTGTTAAACACGCCTCATGACATTTTGAGCCATGGTATTGGAGATTTTTTTTTTATTTTGGCAAAAAGCCCGAGGCTCTATTACTAATTTATCAGTATCACAATGCACATCCCCACTTGCTTTCTTTAATTCTCTTGTTCTTCTTGTCTTGGACCTTTACATATAAAGCACCTGTCTTGAGATGAATAATTTTAGTCATCACTGTCCAGGAACCCCTTGAAAATTCCTTTGTTGGTTATCACACACTGTCTCCTGATTATGCGACCACATTAGTAACAGGCTTCCATTGTGTCCCAGAAAGCTTCCTCCCCTCTCTGCATGTATGTTTCCTGTGAATCATTTCTTCTTGAGTTTTGACATGATCCTCAACAGTCACGCTGCTGATTTATTCTTGCAATGAAAGAGGAGGAGGGATTAGGTTTTCCTTCCCTGCCCTTTCTGATTTGCTCAAATCGGTTAGCTGTTCCGAGAGGAATCATCCCAATGCATGTCATGAGCACTGTCAATTAGGTTAATAGACAGTCGGGCAGGGCTCTGGCACCAAACTGTGTCATTTGCCAATGCCAGTGTCTGCAGAATGAAAGCTGGAGAGGCAGGATCTCTCTGACTCATAGATTGTCCTTTTGTGATGTTCTGCATTGTGATTTTTGACAAAGGAAGGAAGGAATTAGGACAAAACAAAGGAAGGGAGAATTTATTTTTCTTTCACAAGCCAACACCCTGGTTCCTATTGCCAAGATGGTAACTGGCTTATAAGGAAAACATTATTCAAATTATGTATCATTTTAAATTCAATTTGAAGATAATATATCTTTGGAGTATTTTTTTCTTTGATATACAAATATGAACGTGAGAAAAATAGAAATAGTGAGAGAGGTATCTCCCAATACAAACAAGTCCTATTACTTGTTTGTGTTCATACAACTAAATGTATTGACTACATTGGGCTTTACTGAAATGTATGCATTTTAAAAATACGTCTGCTGAATATAAATTACTGAGTTACAATATGGAACATGTGGTTTTCTGTAAGATATGATATATACAAGATCTGTAAATATAAATTGGCTCTCAAATTATTACACGGCAAAGCTAATGCTAGGTCACAACTTAAAAGTTAGAGCCACCTTGTGTTTTGCCATCTTTATACAAGCTAAAGACACAAACCATCAAATTATCACAACACACACACACACACACACACACACACACACACCTCTCAATGTGAAGATGCCCTATCCACAGAGCCCAGCACACAATACAGCACACAGCACACAAAAATGTCTACAAGGAGCATGCTCCAACTGGGCTGGTCCTTATCTTAATATTGTGAAAAATTCGAGCATGAAAATTTCTTCTAAAAATTACCTTCAAGAGCAAAGCAATAAGTGTATGTTCAAGTTATTCAGTACACAGCCTCAATCAACACCTCTCTCGAAGGTAAATCGACTTCTAGGGGAATGAGACTTGAAAAACACTGTGAATTCTCCAACTACTGACCCCAGGAAGTGCTGGAGCTTCACATATACATACCCTTAAGGTGTAAATATGAGCACAGTAGATCTTCAGTGCAGAAGTTCTGCATTCTGTGAATGTATTTGAGAAACGCAAAGGATAGTGTCATTTTATGCTGAGTTAAACTGAGCAGACTCTTCACAGCTTCTTCCTTTAGAAGTTATCATGGTGAGAGAACTGTAAACACATATCATGTATGTTGGATGTGGTAGAATTAACACCCTAACAAAAGGAAAAGAGAACCTAGTGGAGACACAAAACTACAGAAGACTGAAATGTTGCATTACTTCCCTTGTTGGATTAAAAACTTGAGTAAAAGCTGCATTTTGTATTTTAATCATTATAGTCGCTGTTTATGTTGTTATAGACATAAAAATGTTTAGGTTTTTTTAAAATTAAGAACTCTATTTTGCTGTGATTTAACTAAAAATATCAACTTACTACGTAGTTGCATTTATTTGTTCTGAAAACAAGAGAAAACTCTCACTGCATTCTTTTGTGTGAGAAATCCTGACTTCTGAAGGCACACTGCATTTCTTCACTTGGAAGCTCAGCAGCTCTCTAGGGCTCCTTGTATCCTATCATGTTTGTAGAGCGGCAGACACACCATTCTTACCTAGAAGACAGTTGAGCCTTTGGACTGACAGTATGTCAGGAAGAATCCATCAGCTAAATGTTCAGAGAACTGTTAGAGTGTTTACAAGCTGCCATAGGTGTGTGGTTGAGATTTCAAGATTGAGTCAACAGCTTCAGGCATCTTAAGGACTTGTGACTACAGAGGGGTGTAACCAGGGGGTCCTTCCCAGTGGGGTAAACAGCTATCAGCTGAGAACTTCGTGCTCTCCAGCAATAGTGGACGGCCCTCCTGATGCTGTCCCTTCTCTCACTCTCACTCAGCTAAATAATTCTTTTTTCAATGAATTGGAATATAATCTCGTAAAATGTTCTATTAAGAGGAAAATCCCTTGATATTCTGCTCCCATCCAGATTCTGCTTAATTTTTATCTTTTCCTTTATATTATGACTCCTTCAAACTAGTGTCTGTATTTGTAGCATTCAGTTTTCTTTATCTGTAGCTTGTTACCCACTCACACCGTGCTTCAGCTCCCTTGAAGAAAGAGAAAACATATAGCATTTGTCTCTCTGGGGATGGCTTATTTCAGTTAACATAGTGATTTTTTTTTTTTTTTTCGAGACAGGGTTTCTCTGTGTAGCTTTGCGCCTTTCCTGGAGCTCACTTGGTAGCCCAGGCTGGCCTCGAACTCACAGAGATCCTCCTGCCTCTGCCTCCCGAGTGCTGGGATTAAAGGCGTGTGATTTCTTATTGCTTCCACTTTTCCTGCAAATGCCATATTTGATTTGGCCTTTTTAAAAAAATGGTAGCATATAATTTTATTATATAAAAAACACACACATATGTAAAATACATATATATATATATTATGATTTCTTTATATTTTGGTGTTTCTATACTATGACTCCTAAAAATGATGCAGTGATTCTGGGAGTATAGATAATCCTTTGAGATACGGATTTACTTCCTTTAGGTGTGTACACAGAATGGTGATTAGTGGATCACTCAGTACAATTTTATTTGCTGCATTAAGAAATGCTTTAGTTACTAATAATGGCAACTAATAGAATAGACAACATTTTAGAATATTTTTATAATGAGCTGAAATTTGAGAAACTGAACATAAGAATTAGATCTAAGATTTGAATCTCAGCACAACTGGTAATTCTTGGACATCTAGGAGATGAGTTGGCAAAACCACAGCTATATTATACCCTTCAACTAGAGAGAAGTCTTTTATTAATTGAGGAAATAAGATTGAACATTGGCGAAGGCATGACTTGTTGAAGTATAAAGCCACTTAGGGAAGTGGTCCAAGGAATAAAGGCAATCAACGGCCCTGGCAGCAGCTAAAAACTAAACTTTCCACTGGGCTGACCAACTGCATATTTTATGCAGTAAATACGAATAAATATGTGGATAGCAAAGAAACACTTTATTGTGCTTTCTCAGATCAGATCAGAAGATTATAGGATCTGGTGCAATTTGAAGGTGCAAAGTGGATGATGTGTGACTAGAGGCTGACTCAGCTGTCGGATTTTTAGAAAGCCCTTATATTGAACGGTACTATGGCTCTGACTGGAGATAAAAAAGGAGTGGTGCTTTGGAGAGGAGGTCAGCACACTGTGTCAGAGGTAGATGAGAGCTGTAGGTGGAGATGTGGGTCTTTAACCCTGGGGTTTATCTTGCGCTGTTCACATAATGTTAGTAACTGGAAGCCATCTCTCACTGAGTTCTTTCTGGATGAAGCCTGGGGGACATGTATCTTCTCATTGTGTTCTTCAATATGCATGGTGACTCTTTCAGAAACTTCTCACAATGAGTTTCACAAATAAGATGAACATGCTGTTAAACAAGCCTTCAAGACATGGTTAGCCCCAAGAGCCTGCAGTTCCTTTTCCTGCCCCATGGAGAGTTTGGTCTGGAACTTGCTGCTTCACTAGTATCTGGGAATGACAGAAACCATTCATTTGGATTAATGCCTGCTGCAACCTCAAGGTGAGGGCAGGACTGACCAATGTCTGAGGTCACATTTCTTGCTTGGATATGGGAGCTGGGCCCAAGCTTCCTGTACCTATCCAAGACTCCACCTTATCTGTTCTCCTCAGCTATGCTTTCATAGAGGCCTTCAGCTACAGTTTTGTGTAAATTCCATGTTCTAAATATTCTTTCTTTTTCATTACTTTTGTTGAAGCTTTGTGCTGTTTTTCACAATGGCTGTTCTATTTTACATTCCCACCAAGAACATATGATTCTCCATCAATTCTCTATACTCATTAAATTGACTATCTCATCTTTTGATCATGACCATTCTAACAGGTATCGAAGGACATCTCTTTGGTTTTAATTTGCTGTCCCTGGTGATTAATGGCACGAAGCATCTTCTTACATATTGCCTCTGTGAAATGAATGTCAGTTTGGTCCTTTACTTGTTTAAACATTAGGTTGTTTTTATTTCTGTTGAATTGTAAGCATTCCCTATATATTTTGGACATTGACTCTCTGTTAACAGATGTTTTCCAAGTATTTTCTTCCATTCCTTGGATTGCTTTTTTAACCTGTTAATGACATTCCTTTCAGGGCAGATGGTTATTAGTTTGATGCAGTATCACTGGTGTGTTTACACTTTTTTCCTTTTAGCATATGGGGTCAAATCCAAATCAACCATGAGCAAGGCCAGTGTCAAGAAACTTTTCTCCTATTTCCTTGTAAGAGTTTTGCTTTTTCTGGCCTAATATTTAAATATTTAATCCATTTTGTGTTGATTTTTATGCATGAATGTGTCCAATTTCATTATTTTGCGTGTGGATATCCAGTTTCCCCAGAAGTATTAGCTGAAGAGATTGCCCATTCTCCTTTGCGTACTCTTGGTGCTCTTGTTTATTGACCACATACACTTCGTTGCTCACAATTGATTGTAGATAAATAAATGTGAGTTTATTTCAGACTTTCTGCATGGTGTGCTCTGTCTTTCCTCTGGTAACAAACTATTTGGATTACCGCAACTCTGCAGGGAATCAAGAAGTGTGATGTTTCCAACTTGGCTCTTCTTTCTCAAGAGTATAAAGCTACTCAGTCTTTTTTGGTTCTGTATGAATTTTTAAAGTGTCTCCTTATATCTGTAAAAATAACATTGGGATTTTATGTTTTAAAACTTAATTAATTTATTTAGTTGCAGTGATTGTATATAAGAGCTCCCTCATGCTGAACAACCATTCTGCAACTGAGCCTCACTCTTTAATTTTTCAAGTCAAATTACATTGACTCTGTACGTCATTTGGGGTAATATGAGAATCTTAACAATATTAGTTCTTCAAGAATATAGGATGTTGTCTCCAATTTTATAGATTATTTAAATTTAGGGATGTTTTATGTTTCTAGTTTGCAGATCTTTTACCTTTCTAATTAAATTTATTTGTAAGTATTTGATGTATTTTTAATATCATACATGCAATTGCTTATGTTCCTTTAAGGTAAGTTAGCGTTACTATATGAGGCAACTAAATATTCTATATAGATTTTGTACACTGTAACTTTACTATTAGTTGCAAATGCTTATTCCAAAACATTTTTTTTTCAGTATGGAGTCTTTAGAAACATAAGTTCATGTTAACTCCAAACAAATAATTTTCTTTCTTTCTTTCTTATTTGTGTATCATAAATTTTTCCCTGTGATTCTTTATGTGATTGCTAAAGCTCAGAGTACTTTGTTGGACAAATATGGCAAGGGTGTGCAACTCTGCTTTGCACTGTATCTTAAGGAAAAAGCTTTTATAATTTTCACATTGATTATCATGTCACTTGGTCTTTTCGTAAGTGGTCCTTAGATATGTCCGGCAAATATCGTTCCACACTGACTACTGAAAATTTTATCATGAAAGGGTGCTGGAATTCATCAAATGCTTTTGTTCCAGTACTGAGATGTTGATGTACTTTCTATTTTTGTTCCGTTACTGTGGTGTATCATATTGATTAATTTGTATATGTTAAGTCTACGTGTTTCTAAGGATTAATTTAATTTTGTCAGAATAAGTAATCCTTTTGATATGTTGCTAAATCTGGCTTGTTAGTATTTTACTGAGAAAGTTTGCATTTATTTTTTGAGTTACCAGATTCCAGCTTTCCTGTGATGTCTTTATATGGCTTCAGTAGCAGAGTGATTAGAGCCTTATGAAATGAGTTTAAAAATATTTATTCTATTCTGAGAGGAGAATAATAAAACTTCAAGAAGATAGATAATTGATTATTTTAAAAATATTTAGTAGAATATTCCCACAAAATTATTGGGTTACAGCTTTTCTTTTTTCTTTCTCTCTTTTTCTTTTTTCTACCTTCCTTCCCTCCTCTTTCTTTCTGTCTTTTTTCTTTCTTTCTCTTCTTCCCTTCCTTCTTTTCCTTTCCTCTCTTTCTGTCTTTCTTATTTCTTTTGCTCTTTCTTTTCTTTCCCTTTCTTCCTTCTTTTTCTTCCTTCCTTCCTTCCTTCCTTCCTTCCTTCCTTCCTTCTTTCTTTCTTTCTTTCTTTTTTTTTTCTTTCTGTCTTTTTCACCATTTCTGATTTAATCTCCTTTTTATGAACCTGTTCAGGTTTTTTATTTCTTTATGATCCCAATACCTTGGTGTGTTGCTGTGGTAGACCTAACTGTGATGATTTAGGGGAGAATGAAAGTGACATTTTGAACTTTGGGCTTGAAAACTTAAGTGCTTAGAGCTTAATGAGCTCATATAGGAACTTGGAAGACAAAGCTGAGAGCAGTGTAGATGATGGAAATTTAGCTCCCATTTTCAGCAGCAAGTTTGAAAGCCTCTCAAAGACTATTAGAGATATTTAAGTGATACTTTGAATTTAGTATCTGTTGTTTTTGCTTAGCTGGGCCTGAAGAATCAGCTGTAACTAGAGACCTGCACCACTGAAGAGAAACCTTTTCTTTCCTGGGACAATCAGTGAGTGCTGAAAAGTTAGCTATGATTAATAAAAACCAGCACTGCCAAGGGAAACTCTTCTGGGAAGTATTTCCTTGGGGTCAGTTGCAGCCTTAGTTTCTGCGGAGTCTCCAGGATTGAAACAGTCATGGAGAGAAGCTGAGGAGCTATGGCTTGGTGCCATGAGAAGCCAGGAAAAGTCACTGGTAAAAGTGCAGCCTCAGTTACAGTAAAGATCCAGGGGATTGGAGACACCAGGACCACATGATATCCAAAAGGACAGTGGAAGGTATAGAGTGAAGCTAGTCCACACCTATGAGAGGAGCTGTGGTCTAAGGATAGCGGAGCTAAAGAAGTGAAGCTGCCTAAGCCCTTTGGAGCCCAGAAGGTGAGGAGTCCCAGACAGCATACACAGAACTATTTTACACTGTTGGAGTTTGGTTTTACTTGAGTATTACTGCTTTTATGCTCTGACTATTCCATTTGGAGTAAGCAAGTATATAACTTGCTTTTGATTTTATAGGAGACTTCAGTTAAAAGACTGAATATTTAAAGAGACATTGGTCTTTAAAAGTGTTGAAAAATTTAAAGGCAGCAGGACATTTAATATTATGATATTTAACAGAAGATCTTGGGGACAAACAAGAAAGGAAAGGTTATGGTGTAAATTGATAAGCTTATGTATCAAAGTTGACAAAGGGTGGAAAATATCGTAGTAGATGGCCAACACAAAATGAATTCAATCATATTTTTGGAGTTTTTCTTTCCTCAAAGTACTTTGTTTGGACTTTTTTTTTCTTTCTTACAGGCATATTATGGTTTCCAATTCTGTGTTATTTTGGGACTTCTCTGTGTAAATGTGTTTATATCTGTGTCTGTATGTGTTTCTTGTGCTTTCTATTTGGCTCTTTTGTTTGTTTTGTCCTATTTTGGTTTTTATTTTATTATTATTTCTAGATGCCTGTTTGCTAATGAGAGAAAAAAAAGGTATGTGTGGGAGTGGGGAAGATCTGGGAGGAGAACCGTGATCAGAATATATTGTATGAAAAAAAGTCCATTTGAATACAAAAAGAAAATATCATAAATTAGTTAGCTTAAGTTTCAGTTTGACAGCTGGGAAGAAGGAATCTCAACTGAGGAATTGCCTCCATCATATTGACCTGTGGGCATATCTATGGGACATTTTCATTATTGCTGATTGATGTGGGAGGGCTCAGCTCACTGTGGGCAGTGTCATTCTGGGAAGGAGGGCCTGAGGTGTATAAGAAATTTTACTTTGACACTGATTATATTGAATAAATACAACAAAAGGAGGAAAACTTATATCCTAAAATGTTTGATTCTTTTAATTCATGACCATGATAATATACTACCATTCATTAAAGCTTCAAACTCTATGATGTTTCAGAGTTTTCAATGGGGAGCCAGTTTTGCAAACTATTCATTATATTTGTATATATATATATATATTTAAGTGTTTGATGATTTTGGTGTTATTTTAAGTGGTATTTGGTTTAAATTTCATTTCTACTAATTTATGAATACATTTGACTTTTGTATGTTAACCATGTACTCTGAGACCCTGTTCAATGGAATTACTACATATAAAAAGCAAATTTTAATACTTTGGTGATTTTTTAAAAGTGAATTAAAATGTTATCCATGAAAAAATATTGTTTTATTTTCAAATAGAAAATTTTGTTTTGCTTTATTCCAATGGTTAGGTTGTCCTACATAATACTAAATGAAAGGCATGAGCAGATTGCCTGGTATCAGGGAGAAAACCATAATTTTTTCAATATATAATAAGGTTTTATTGCAGGCTTTTCTAAATGTTTTTCTTAAATGTCAAGTAAGTTTAACACTATGCCTGAATTTTTTTAGTATGTGTCTCTTTGCCTGTTTTAATTGTGAATGTATGCAAAATTTTGTCAAAGGATTTTGTTTACATCATTTAAGTAATTATACTGATCTCATTTTTATTCTGTTGAAATACTAAGTTTTGTTTTTAAATGTCAAATGAAATTCCTGTATTATATTTCATTTAGTCATCATGTTAGGATTTTTAAAAGAAAAAGAATCAACAAGAGACACATACACACAGAGATCCATACTAAGTACACACACACACACACACACACACACACACACACACACACATGCACACACACATATATATATATATATCCATATACCATAAATAATTGGCTAACATATAGACTTAGACATCTTAGACTTGATGTCTATAACCTAAAACAATGATGCTGTAACTCCAAAAGGTGGAGGGCTAATGGCATAAGAGCAGGAGAGACTGACCTTTCATTTTAAGCAGTCAAAGATAAAGCATTACACCCTACTTTAGTGCATTTAGACTTTCAAAGAGAAGGGTGATATCCACCTATGCTGGGGAAAGGCCATCTGCTCCTTAGCTCACCACTTCAAACACCCTTCTGGGACTGCTCTCTAACCTTCAAGATACACTGGATCATTTAACTAGATATCTGGCCATAACTCAGCCTAGTCAAGATGAGACATAAAATTATACATCACAGTCATTAAGTGTTCAGACTTTTAGGTAATGTTAGATTTTATTGTTAAAATGTAGTTAAAGCTTGCATCTGTGATCTCAAGAAACATTGGTCTGTAACCTGTATCCTTGGAATTTTTATCATCTAGTTTATGTGTTTGGGTAGTAGTGTTGGCCTTTGGGAATTTCTGGGAAGCACTTATGTGAAAATGGTGGGCATGA
This sequence comes from Peromyscus attwateri, assembly GCA_902168425.1. Taxonomy (NCBI): domain Eukaryota; kingdom Metazoa; phylum Chordata; class Mammalia; order Rodentia; family Cricetidae; genus Peromyscus; species Peromyscus attwateri. The sequence continues at coordinate 54,070 of CABHPP010149762.1, forward strand.
GAGTGGGATAGCTGGCTATGACCCCCTTGTTTGCCATGTGGTGACGTGGCTGAGGGAAAGCTGCCCTCCCCTTCTTGCCCCTACCATGTGCAGCAGGTGAAGGAGCTGATCATCCCCCTTACCAACTGCAGCACTTGGGAAAAGTGGGTCCTGTACCTCGCCTGAGCAGCACAGCAGAGCTGACTCTATTGATAGAGGTCTGGGTGAACCAGCCCTAGGACATGAGCTTGGAATATCTGGACCTACCCCTCACCTGCCATGTGATGGTGTGGGCTAGGGAGAGATGTCCCCACTCACACACACCCTTTACCCCCTGTGGCAGTTGGAAGAGCTGGCCCTGAAGTATTAAGAGTGTGGGAGAGCTATTCCTGCCCCCTCACCAGCTGCAGCACTCTGGAAAGTGGCCCTTGCACTTCGCCTGGATAGCACAGTAGAGTTGGCCCCAGTGACGTAGGTGTGGGTGAGCAGACTCCAAGGGCATGAAAGCAGGAGTACTGGCCCTGCGCCTTGCTCATTGCTGCATGGGGTGAACTAGCCAAGGCAGTGCTGGAGAGCTCACCGTGGTGGTGAGGACAGGGGAGTACTGGCAGGCTGATCAACCCTGCAACTACCCAGGCCCAGAACTAGGGCTGTGAGTTGGCCCACCCCAACATCCATCTCATCCATGATCTGCTGGAGCATGTGAAAGGGCATGTCCTGCAGATCGATCCAAATCTGCAGGATCTCCATGACACAGGGCAACAACAGAATATCCAAGAGGAGTCCCAGTGAGGGCCCAGTATCCATGGTGTAGACCAGAGACCTAGAACTGGACCAATGACTTTTTGTAGAAAACACAAGATAAAAGGATATATTGTGTGACTCACTGTGTCGCACTACAGCTTTCAGGATGAGATTTTTCTTTCTTTTTTTTTCTTCTCTTAAATTTTATTTCATTTTATTTTGGCATGGAGGTTGCAAGGGCAGAGGGCAGATATGAAGGGACAGGGAGATGAATGGGATCTGGATGCATGTTGTGAAAGATACAAAGAATAAATAAAACTAAAGTTTAAGAAGAAAAAGAAAATTGGTGTTATTTCTTCTTTAAACACTTGGTAAAATTCACCAGCGAAGTCTTACTTTTCTTTATTAGAAAATTTTAAATTGTGACTTTGACTTCTCTAATAGATTATCGTGTTTTTCTTGACTGAATTCTGAATTTTTATTCTTCAAAGAAATTTCTTGATTCTCCATGCTGTTGAAATTATTGATATGATTTTTTTTTAACAGTATGGTCTTACTATCTTTCTTTTCACTCTTGGTACAGTTGTCCTTTCTACTCAACAGTTTTCCAAGCTCCCTTTTCGGTTCCTATGGTTAGCCATGGTCCAGAATGCTAATACTGTTCTTGACTCTTTCAAGAGAGACCTTCTTCCTATAACTTTTATTAGAACCTATCATTACATTCTATTTTTATCATTATTGTTAATTTAACACTGTACCTACTTTGGAAATTATTTTTTTTGTATAAATGCATATACGCTGGCTTATTTTATGTCAACTTGACACAAGCTGGAGTCATCTGAAACAAGGAACCCCAATCAGATCAGGCTGCAGGTAAGTCTATACGGCATTTTCTTATTACTGATTTTTGTGGGTGGACCCAGTCCATTGTGGGTGGTGCCACCCCTGGGCTGGTGGTCCTGGGTTGTATAAGCAGGCTGAGTAAGCCATAGGGGCAAGCCAGTAAGCAGCACTCTTCCATGGCCTCTGCATCACCTCCTGCCTCCAGGTTCCTGCCCTGTTTGAGTTCTTGTCTTGACTTTCTTCAATGATGGAATACCTAATGTGAAAGTGTAAGCCAAATAAACCCTTTCCTCCCTGTTCTTCAACCTCATTGTTTCCTGTCATGGATTTTATCATTGCAATGATAACCCTGAGACAGTATATAGAGAAACAGCATATATCAGATTTGATTGATCTTTACCCAGGTCATGGAGTATCCTCTGGGAACAAGGAGCTACCATATTGATTGGTTGTATCTTTACTCTTACTTCTGGATCTGTTGACTAGAAGTTTACTAACTTTGTTAATCTCAAAGAGCTAGTCTATGGTTTCATTCATTATTCCCCACTTCCTTTTTTCACGAAGTTATTCTTTGTGTTTTCCTTTCTTCATATGACACCGAGTTTTATTTGATCTTATTAATCTCATTCCTTAAGTCAAAGGTTTTTATAATTGATTTTTAAGTATTTATTGTTTTTTATATATGGAAATTTGGTTTTTTACATTTTTATACATGTATAAAATGTATTCTGGTTACCATAACATGCCCTCCCCTCTTATCTCCTTCCCACTCCTGTGACCCCCTCCTTACCTATAATTCCTTTTCTCACAATCATGTCTTTCTTTTTACCTTTTATATTTTGAGACCCACTGAGATTAACTAAGATTGTCCATGTGGCCATGGGTTTAGAATTTTCCATTGGAGATTGGTCAGCTACTCGATGGGTACGTAACATAACTACCTCTTCCTCAGCATTCATCAGTAGCCAGTCTTCCAGCAGGAAGGGGTAGGTCCCTACTTGGTCTTTTAATATCTGTTGTTACTCCCAGTTTTCTGTAGGTATTGCAGGTGCTCACAGTTGCTCTTGAGGTCCTGATGGCATTGGCTGTGCCATGCTCAAGAGACAGCATCACATAGTCCTTCTCCCTGTCTTCCAAGTCTCACATTCTTTTTACCCTTCTTCTGAAGTGATTCCTGAGGCTTAGACAGGGTGGAAGGAAGGATCTTGGTGTGAAGTATACTTTTTCAGTTATTAATATAGTCATCAAGCTACATTCTCTTTCATTACTGAAATACATTAATAGTCAAATTCACCATCATTCAGATGTTTTCATTTTTTTTTGACAAGCATTAACAGTTGTCAGCTTCCACTACAATCAAGATGTAAAACAATTTTATCTCTCCTTTGAAATCTCTGGATTTTTTTTTGAGTTGCCTCTTTTGTACACCAGCCTGTAGTAACAATTGGTCAGTTTTTTGTCCCTATAGTTTGTCTTTTCTACATGACTCTCCAGATGAAATCAGTTGTCACCACTTTATGCTACCTAAACTTCTTAAAATAATTACTTGGAGAGCCATCTGTGCTGTCACTTGTAGCTGAAGGTTTTCCTGTGTCCCGCCTGGCTCATGGTCAGAACAAATCTTTCTCACCTGCTGGTCCCGCAGCCACTTGGACCCAAATAAACACACAGAGGCTTATATTATTTACAAATAATATGGCTTAATGGCTTAGGCTTCTTGCTAGCTAGCTCTTACATCTTAAATTAACCCATTTCTATGAATCTATACTATGCCACGTGGCTTGTGGCTTACTGGTACTTTACATCTTGCTTTTTCTGGCAGAGGCTAGCAGCGTCTCCTGACTCAGTTCTTCCTCTTCCCAGAATTCTTCTCATCTGCTTACCCCACCTATACTTCCTGCCTGGCTACTGGCTAATCAGTGTTTTATTTATCAACCAATCAGAGCAACACATATTCATAGCACACAGAATGACATCCCACAGCAGTCACTTGCTTAATAGATTGCTTTATTACTGAGAATTACATTATTGTATGGCTACATGAAACACCCCAGATCCTCAGTGGTGTTTCCAATAGTGCCGTTTCCATGTTCTTGACTATTTGGCAACACTGCTAGCCTCTGGACAAAAATCAGGATAGATCTGTACCTCTGGCTAGGTCTTATTGAAAACAAATGATCAAAAGGCTGTGCTCCTTGACATTCTGATGAAACTTTTCCCATCCTTAAGTGTTGTTTCTGAATGATTGTCCTACTACAGATGTTTATTTTTGGGGTCTGCTGATTATCATGTGGAAGTATCTGAAACTAATTCTGACAATTTTACTCTTTAGTCAACTGGTTATAAGAAATTTCCCATGAGGTCACAGATGTGGGCTGAGAGTCAAGAGACCGAGAGTCCAGCAAGAACAGCAGCAATGAAATTCTGGGCTACTTTCTCATGTAAAATATTTGTGCCTTCAGATCTGTGTATGCCTGATTTCATACATACCACATAGTTGATGAAGTGAAGTGCAGTCCATGCCTAGCCTAGAAAACATATATATATGTTATGAGAATTTCACATTTGATGAAAATTTGGTCCTTTGTGATCAACTTCTTTAGTTTTTTAATAGGATCCAGTACCAAGTTAGAAACTGTATCTCAAGAAGTAGTGAAGACTCTAAAGGACAGTATAGGTGTGTTAAGCTTGATTGCCAATTGGACTGGAGTAATAAACAATTAGGGCATAAGAAGGCACATCTTTGGGTGTGTTTATGAGCACTTTTCTGAAGAGGAGTCAATAAGGAAGGAAGACATGTCTTGAGAGTGGATGACAACATTCCTGTGAGCTGAGATCCATGAAGAAAGAAAGCCAGAGGAATAGCAGGATTCATCTTTCTTCACTTCTCCGTGGACCCATATGTGAGAAATCTGCAGCTCTTCCAGCTGTGAGCCACTCCTAGGCTCAGGTCTTCTCCACGAAGATGGACTTGATTCTTGCCTTAGTTAAGGTATCTATTGTTGTGAAGAGACACCCCCATGGCAACTCTCATAAAGGAAAACCTTTAATTGGGGCTGGCTTCAGGCTCAGAGGTTTAGTCTGTTATCATCATGGCAGGAAGCATGGAGGCATGAAGGCAGACATGGTGCTGGAGAAGGAGGTAAGAGTTCTACATCTGGATCAGTAGGCAGCAGGGAGAGAGAGTGACACTGGGCCTGGCTTGAGCAGTTGAAACCTCAAAGCCCGCCCCCAGTGACACACTTCCTTCACAAAGCCACACCTACTCCAACAAGGCCACACCTCCTAATAGTGCCACTGCCTATGAACCTATGGAGTCATTTTCATTCAAACCACCACAGTGTTCAAACCATGAACCACAATAAATCCTTTCTCCCATAACTTGTGCTTTCCAAGAATTGTCTCATGTAAAATAATTAATACAATACAATATAATACAATACAATACAATACAACAACTTTGCTCCAAAATTGTAAGTTTCTCCATGTTGTTCAGCTATGCCCATCCTTCCCCACAATTCTTTAGAGAAAATGTTGAGTGCTGCACATGAACTAAGTCAGCCCCATTTCTGGGAGACACAGAACTCCTCTGACAGCTCACTCTAGCTTGAGGTCTCTTTGATGGCCTTGCTGAATATTTCTTCGACTGCCTGGCAGTCCAGGGCACTTCTACAAACCTCCCTACCTCTCTCCTCTCAGAGTGGCATCAAACACTGACAGCTCCCCTAGTTTCTCCTGGTTCCTCCCATTTCCCTTTACAGGATAGTTAAGAAATCCTCATCTGTTTAGTCCTGTCAAGGAATATGCTCTCAACTGTCCCCTCTCAGTTCAAGTAACAGTTTTCCTTTCCTGAAAAACTATTAGCTATTAGCCTCCTAACTACTTGACTTTCTATGTTCCTGCTGTCATCCTTGAAATATTTTCATTGATATTTCTGAGCTATAGTATTGAGGACTTTAGGATGAAAACTTCTTACATAACCATGAAATCAGGATCTTTTCCAGATGTGTAAATTTATATGCAATTGTTAGGAGAATTCTGAATGTTTTGTTGAATGAGTAACTTCTGGAAACACACAGAAAATAAATAGAAGGTGGAACCCACTTCTTTCAGAGCCTTAAAATTTATACTGTAAAAATCAGTATACAATTAAATAAAATATAGTTTTTGTAAGGTGGATGCTGCCATCTATCATACTTATTACACTAACCTAGCTCCCGATATTTTGTGCCACACAGGCTGTTTTTTAAATAAATATTTGTGAAATGAGTTGAGATAAAAATAAAGCACAGCTATGTTGCAATTCTCACCATTCTAAGAGTGAGAAATAAAGACATGAGATGGATAAAAAATATCTATAAAACTCATGTTTATATGCATGTGAGTATGAGAGACAAACAACACATAAATCATTAAGAGAATGGTGCGTAAATTAAACTATAAAATAAAACAAGGATGAGGGCTGGGGAGAGTGGAGGGTGTGGGTACTGACCTCACTTAGGTGACACCAAATCAGAGCAAGAGGGGGAGGCAGTGAGGGAGCAGCTGAGGAGAAATCTTGGGGAAGCTCATCCTGAAGGGTGGCATAGGTATAATCTGAGGAAAGAGCTTGCTCTGAGCCTTCAGAGGCTATGCATGGTAAAGAAATCACTGTGACTAAAACAGGAAGGCTGTACAATCTAAAGTCTGAGTCACTCAGGTATAGAAGAACCTCATATTCATGGAAGATCAGTAGTCTAATATCTTCAAAAAGGTAAATCATCAGCAAACAGGGATTCTGGTTTGTATATTTATTCCACAAACATCCACCAAGCTACCTCCATCTGTATGAGATACAGGAGACCCAGGGCACAAGGCTAAGTGACATCTCCTCCTGATGTGGATAATTCAGCAGGGCGAGTGGTTGAAGTTAATAAAGATATAGAATGAGTGTTAGCTGCGAGCAGACAGCTCCACAAAGACAGAAATAGGTTAAGTCCTGTGCTGATCTGGAGGCATGCTCTCCCACTGTGGACCTGGAGACAGATGTGGAAGTGAACAGTGGAGGGAGTGCCTGTCTAATGACATTACTTTCTCTAGGAAGCAGGAGGGGAGGCCTCTGCTGAGTGTGCTGATAATTTATTCATGTGTTCAGTGATTGGAAAATCTCTGAGCACGAGCCTTTGTGTGGCCATGACTGTTAGTTTTATCTTTCTAACAAGGCAATAAAAATCAGGCCCTGAGGTTTTCTTTTGTTTGTTTGTTTTAATAATGCTTCATAAAGCTACAAATTAATCAACAAAGGGTTTTAGATAGAAAATAGGTAGGAAGATATACAGAAGATATAGATGTCTGTCTGTATGTGTGCATGCGTGTGTGTGTGTGTGTGTGTGTGTGTGTGTGTGTGTGTGTGATTAGAGAAACAGATGTAGATTCTCTAGGGTGTTCTGACTACTTTGAGGTTTTGCCATATTTGATAGTCCTAAGTCTCTTCTGAGCTCACTCTAAGAGGGAAGGCACTGAGGTTTAGAAATGGTGTTTCTAGACCTCACCACTGGAGAACAAGAATATTGAAACAAGTTTTGTTTATTTTCAAGATTATTGAACTGCAACTTAGTTCCATTCTGAGAAAACAAAATCTCGGCTGGCAAATGTTAGTAGTAAAGAGAACGGAGCCCAGAGGGAGCAAGGAAGAAAACGAAGACACTAGGTATGTTGGCACAGCCTGCAATTCCAGTTACTTTCAAGAATGAGATAGGAAGATTGCTAGCTTCCCACTAGCCTGGGCTCCATAGTAAGAGCTCTGTCTCAAGAAAAAAAAAAAGGTACATGTTGAACCTTTCTGGGGACACATGTTCTGGGGAAAGGGTTGAAGTCCTTTCAAGGAGAGGTAAATTCTCTTAAGGAAAGATAATATGACTCAATTACATGTTTCTTACTTTCTGAAGAAGACAATTAAATGTCAATAATCTGAACAGACTAGTAAGTCATTGGTTTATGGTATGTCATGGCTACCACAAGAGTTAACTGCTGATTGGCTGGAGAAACTGAAACATAGGAGATGGTCATCCAAGACTTAGGGAAGTCTTCTGGGGATGATGTGGGAGCAGAGTACATTTGGACAATTGCTGGCAATTAATTAAGACTGAGGAGTAGAATCCAAGTAAGAAGTGGAGAGAGCTAGAGATAGGCCAGGGCTAAGTTCACGGGGCATCTTTATGTCCTGTAACATTTGGAGCACTTTAGAGGCAGGGTTATCTTCTCTTAGCATGCTGCTTAAAATATAGCTGACTCAATAAAGATGCCTGCAGAGACATTATGTTTTATTGTAAAGGCAAAGCTATCAAGGGTGACGTATCGAGAAGCTGCTTAGTCAGGTTTGTATTTTAAAGCCTGAGGAACTGCAGGTGACTGACACAGAGGCAGGACAATATTTACCACATTTGGTGAGTGGTCAAGGTGAAGACGCTGGGGTGTGGGACTGAACGGCCATCCTGGGAGCGGGGAGGGATGGGACTGGGGAGGGGCCTCTGGATGCTCTCAGTGTTAATTGGAGCATATTGTTGTAGAATGGCAGATTAAAAGCTGTGTCTCAGAAATCTGAGGAAACAATGAGGCAAATCCCTGAATGATGAAGAGCATTCCATCTAAAGGCTGCGTGGAGGGGATGAGGCAGCAGGAGGTAGAAGTTCCATCCAGAGTCTTGATGGAATAAAAACAAACAAACAAACAAACTAATTTTTGAAAGAAATAAGTATATGGTAATCAACATCGACTCAGTAATGAATAATTTATTTGTTAATTGATACTCTGTATTCGTCTATGAAGAATTTAAGTAGGGCATGACAAAAAATGGTAAATAAATAAAAGGAAGCTACAGGATTTCAACCACTTGAAGAAAAAGTACATTATGTAGAATAGAAATTTACATATGAAGCATGAGGAGTGATACAATTAATATGCACATAATGATAATTATATGAAAAGGGGTAGAAAATATTTATCAGGCCCAAGGGATGAGAGTCATTTCACAGCGCTTCACAAGTATGAAACTTTACTTTTCTTCTTGTTGGGACAAAATCCCCAAGAAAAGCAACTTAAGGAAGGAAAGAATGACTTTGGCATACAGTTGAGAGAGTATGGTGAGTCCATCAAAGCAGGAAGTCATGAGACAGGAGCTTGAACATCTGCTCACATTGTAGACACAGTCAGGAAGCAGGAGAGATGAAGGCTTGCTTTCTCCTTTTCACTCAATCCAGGACCACAGACCATGAGATGGTATTGACTGCATTTAGGGTGAGTCTTCCCACCTCAGTCAACCCAGTCTGGAAACTACAGACACATCCTGAGGCTTAGGCTAGTGGACCAGACCCTGTCAAGCTAGCAGTATTAAGTACCACCCACAGCCCTTCTCACATTGGTATGAGCTCTGTTACTTGTCCCGTTTTACAGGTGTAGTATCTGAGTCTCAAAGAGTGTTCAAGATGTTCAAAATCACAGAGCCGAAAAACTGTAGAACTGGGATTCAAATAAGGCTGGAAAAACAAAGCCACCCCCTTTTTATTTTCTAGATATGTGTATGATTTTATTTTCTAGATGTATTTCATGTCTTGCTTGCATTTGACTGTGCACCACGTTCATTCCTGGTGCCTAGAGAGGTCAGAAGGGGACATCAAATCTGCTGGGACTGGAGTTACAAATGATTATGAGCCTCCATATGAGTGCTAGGAATAGAGCCTGGGTCCTCTGCAAGATCAACAAGTCCTCTTAATCACTGCTCTATCTATATCTCCAGCTCCTAAAGCCACGCATTGAATCTGAAGGTTGTCCTTTGTTTATCGTTTAGAAGTTGGGCATCCAAGTATAGATGTTCTGAAAGAAGTAGAACCGTGGAAGTAGAGCCCAGCTAAGGAGCTTTGTCAGGTGACTTCTCTTAGGCATCAGTCACACATTGGTATTACTCGATGTTAAAGTATGGAATCTATTTTCAAATACTTGGTTCAACCAAATAGTGGAAATAGGATTTGAAAAGAATTAAAAACTTTGACATTTTAGGGCATGCACATGGTAACTACATTTTCAGGTGGAAGATTTGCTCTGTCTTCCTTTGGGAAAGGCCTCTTAGGAATGCTTCATTTAAATGTCTCCGAGCTAACTATAAGGTGGTTTTCGAAATGGAGGAGGATGTGTGTGTGTGTGTGTGTGTGTGTGTGTGTGTGTGTGTGTGTTAACAGGAGGCTACAAGATACCAAGTTTGTGGACCACACACATAAAGGAAGAAAAAACCTGTGACAGGCACATTTTACCTTCCTTTTGATGGGAACAGGCTGAAGAAACATAAATCTTCCTGTAATGAGTAGCTTGTTCACTGAGTGTACTGTCATTTTCAATAAACTGTATGGAAGTTAGGGATTTTGTGGACACATCCTCAGGACAACAGAGAAAAGAAAAGGGGTCAACTTTGATTTCCACTATCAGCTCTGACCTTGTAAAAGTTACTTAAACCTCTTTGGACATACAATGGTATTTGTCTGATAGGGTGACACGCAAAACTCTTAAAACATTACCCAGAAGAGGATATAAATTCTCCATATGCCAAGGGTTACCTATTGATAACGATGGCAGACACTATACTTGGTCCTTCATGTGAGCTGTGTCATTCAACATCTGTAGCTACCCTCTGAAGCAGATGGTGTAATCATCCTCATCTTAGTTGGGAAGAAGCTAATTGAAGTGGGGTCTCTCTGTAGTTAGATACTTAACAGGTGATAGACTTGGGGTTTGGCCCACACTGACTGATACCAGAGGCAGGTCAGCTCTGTCTTCCTCCATTCCCTTGTTCCTTCTGGAGGCTTCTGCTTTAACAGTTTTGACTTTCTGGCTGTGGATATGATGGTTCAGCTTCATCACCCCTTGTGTTTGCTGCTGCTGGTATAATTGATGCTGTCAATACAAAGAAGGGGCAAGCCTCTTTCAACAAAGAGTTTTTGGAGAACGGTCTGTTTTTCTTGGATCTTAAGGGAGTTTGTTCTAGATTTTGAAATGGGCTTCTCTTAGCTAGACGTTGAGATATTTGGCAGTCTCCCACATGCTATATTTGTACCAGTGGGCCTCAGGAGTCTCCTCTTCATGGAGGCCATTTTATCAGTTTCTTCATGATATATTTCATTCCCAAGGCTTCTGGAAGACTAGGTAAGTCTCTGTTTGTCTTAGAGAATAATATTGGTATAGATCAAGCAATGTTCCTGAACCAGCTGGTTAATTAAATGGTCTCTTAGTCTATTCCTGTGGCTATAGCAAAGTGCCTTCACTTGGTTATTGGTCAGACACTTATGGCATATAGTTCTAGAATCTGGAACATCCAAGGTCAAGGTGCTATCAGGTTCAGTGTCTGGTGCGGGCCCATTTATCACTGTGACATCATCTATGTGTCTTCACACAATAGAGAGGACAAACAAGTTACTTGAGGCATCTTTTGTTATCCCATTCATGAAGGCCTTATCTTCAGAATCTGCCAGGTCCTGCCCAACTTGTTGAACAGTCCTAAATAGAGGAGTGAGGAATGAAGAAAAACAGCTAGGAAAGCAAAGACATAAAAGAAAAGATGGAGACACAGAATAGGTTCAGGAGGCCTCTCAGTCAATACCACAGCAGCCCCAAGTTTTTTTTTTTTTTTTCTCACAGCCTTCTTATACCCAAAGCAAGGGGGGCAAAAGACCTCCCCTTCTCAAGGACACCATGGTTCAAGGAACAAACAAGCATAAACACCTCCCTAATTCTCAAGACATCTGGTAATCACACCTTTGGCCAAGCATCCTGTTATCCAACTTTAAAGAGCAAAGACAAGCTTAAACTCTCCCACCTTGAGTTAAGATGGAATCAAGGCACAAATTGGAATCACTGTGGGTTCCCACAACAATCCAGCACCCTTCCTCCAAATATGTCTGTTCTTAAAAGCACCACATTCATCCTCAGCATGAATTTTGACAGGACGGTAACATCTGTCCCATAACTGACATTACTCTGAGGTAGACTCTGCAGAACTCCATAGCAGTCATTCTTCAGACAGTCTAAGCAACTGCTATGGCGGACTTGTGTAACACTGTATTTGTGTAGCAAGAACACCCAGAAGTGGAAGAGGGGGGAATACAGCAGAGGGTTAGATGTCCTGCCATGCATAGGATGGGACTGAGACATGTGTCTGGGGGTCATTATTTTCACTCTCAAAGTGGTATTTCTCAGTATTATCACCATAAAGGCAACAGGCACATTGGATTTGTATTTGGAGACAATCCTTAGAGAGCAACACAGGCAAATTTCATGACACAGAGAACTTGTTTGAAGACAAACCTTGCATACTGTACTTGAGGGAGCTAGGGGTGCTTGGTTGGAACAGAGTCAGCATCATTGTTCCTTAGTCCTTATTAAAAGCCTGGCATTATATTGATTATCACCATTACAGTGCTGCACAATAACCCTAGTTAACCATTGCGGGCTGGGGGATGTCTTTCTGTACACTGTGAATATAGGTTGTTCCCATTGGTTAATAAATAAGCTGCTTTGGCCTGTGGCAAGGCAGCTTAGAGGCAGGCAGGAAATCCAAGGAAAGAGACAGGAAGGAGAAAGCTGGAGTGAGAGAGATGTCAGCTACAGCCAAAGGAACAGCAAGACGCCAGCAGACCGGTAATGCCATGACTATGTGGCAACTTATAGATGAATAGAAATGGATTAAGTTATAAGAGCTAGCTGGCAAGAAGTCTGCTATAGGCCGTATAATTGGTAATTAATATAAGCCTCTGAATGATTATTTTATAAGCGGCCATGGGACCACGGTGCCAGAAGGGATCAGAGAAAACTTATGGCTACATTTGGTTGCCCAATGTGTTGGCTCGACTTTCTACCTAAAAGTTGAGAGAACTTAAAAGAAGATTCTAAAATGGAGCTAAAAAAGCTTCCTAGTTGTGTCTCTCAGGCAAGCTGCAGCCTGCAGGCTTGAGCTACAGTATGGTGGGTCTGCAGCATGTGGGCTTGACCTACAGCATGGTGGATTCCTGCCACAGTACACAGAAGTTTCTCCAACCCATGCAGCAGACTGCATGATGGATTTAACTTTTCCTAGTACAGACCAAAAAAAAAAAAAAGGGGTTTTGGGCTACATGCTGCTTGTTGGAGGCATAAACCCACTGCTTCCCAGATCTGGCAGTAAGCGTGACTCTCCTGGGTACCTCCACCATGTTAAAAAGCTGAATTGGGTGGAGTCAGCAGCCAGGGCTGCCACTTTAATCTTAGCCATGCTGCAGTTTACAATGATCATAAAAGGATTATAGATACACAAAAGACAGATTGAGATGTAATAAACCTCTAAATGGTTTACATTGTATGTAAAAATGTACGTAGGCTTAGAAGAAAGAGGGAAAGCAGGATAGACAGTTATATAAAGAAACAGGTAGTTTTGAAAAATAAAGTCTTTAAAGAGACAGTAGAAGTAATATAAAAAAATAGCCATGTAAAGATGGAAACCACACAGAGAGTCTGGATTATATTGTCTTTGGGATTTTTACCTGGAGACAGACATTTGATTGTAAAGGCTGCTGAGTTAAACATATATGTGTGTGTGTGTGTGTGTGTGTGTGTGTGTGTGTGTGTGTGTGTGTATGTATATTAAAGGTATTTTGACTTCAAAATTTATGTCTAAGGATATGTTGCTTTGGAAAAGAGGTTCTGCTTTTCTTTCCACAGAAGATGAGAAGCTGTGGATTTCTTCCAGGTTAATATGGTTTCATCAAGGAAGACCCCCTGAGAGGTCTCCAGATGATCCAACATCTAGAACAGCTTCAAGGCAACTGACTCAGAGAATACAGCCTCACAGAATACTCCAGTCAGAATTTGACCATAATCCTAAAATTTTCTTTATGTCCACATAAGACTACCAGTGCCCCCAATCAGCATGAAGTAGCCTAGAAAACTATGCCCACATTACCAAAAAATGGATTATAGATGTTTGTCTTTGTTTAGGGGTTGGTTACAAATTGTTATTGGTCATAGTCAATCTCTTTCTAAAAGAAAAAAGGGGTAGACTGGTCCAGGCACCCTCTGGACCACTGCCAGCGGACCAAGGTGGGGTCAACCTTGTGGATTCCTGAGAGCCTCTCTACCACCCTCCCTCTTCCTATTCCCATGATGTCCTCATCTATCATGATATCTTCCTCCCTGCCCTCCCACTCTGTCCCTGTTCCAGCTTGACCCTCCCCATTTCCCTATGTTCTCATCCCTCTCTCCTCGCCCTCTGCCACCCCCCCACACCCAGTCCATTCATGTAGATCTCATCCACTTCTCCTTCACAGGGTCATCCATGTGTCCCTCGTAGGGTCTTTTCTTGTTAGCTAACCTCTCTGGAGTTGTGGGTTGCAGTCTGGCCATCCCTTCCCTCCCATTTAGTGTCCACTTATGAGTGAGTACATACTAGAGCCTTTGTCCAGTGACTGATGGAGGCAGATACAGAGATCCATGGCCAGGCACCAGGCTGAGCTCTGGGAATCCAATTGATGAGAGAGAGGAGAGATACTGCAGGCGAGGGACGTGGAGATCATGATGGGAGGATGTGCAGAGATGACCGGCCACACTAGTGGAAGCCCATGAACTGTGAACTGGTGACTGTGGAGCCCCCATGGGACTGGACTAGGCCCTCAGGATACGGAAGATGGTTGTTTGGCTTGAACTGTTTGGGGGACACCAAGGCAAGGGGATCGGGATCTGTCCCTGGTCTATGGGCAGGCTTCTGGTGCCTGTGGTGTGACACCTTGCACAGCCTTGGTGCAGTGGGAATGGGCTTGGACCTGCCTAGGCTCAGTGTGCTGGGCTCTGCTGACTCCCCATGGGAGACCTCGATTTGGGGGATGTGGGGATGCAGGGTGGCTTGGGAAAGAGGGCTGGGGGGTGGGAGGAGGGAGGAGGGGGGAATCTGTGGATAGTATGTGGAGTGAGCAGAAAATTTCTTAATAAAGAAAAATGAAAGAAAAAAAGAAAAAAGGGGGATATGATATAGATATGATAGGATGAAAGGGGAGATTATTGAATCTACTTTTAAAGAACAACAACTTGTTTGAAATATTTTACATTGCTATGGATTTTGGTTTACTGATACAAATTTAAAGTTAATTTTGTTATACTATATATATTTATATTCTTATTTAAGGTATAATGTTTATGCAAGTCATTTAAAATTGTAATGCATAATTAAAAATACAGAATAATTAGTCATTTATTATGATCAAACTTCTAGTCATGTTAAGTTTTTTGGGTATACATATATATATTTCAATTAGGTAGGTAACTTCAAACACTTCAAAGACCTACAGAATATGGCATTTAAAATGTTTTAAGAACTTTGACTTTTCTGGACATTGAGACATGTCTACTCCTGGCAGCACCAATCTACTTCAGAGAAGATGATGGGCATTGAAGAAACTCCATATGAAGTTTGCTTTCTTTATGGCAAAAGTTAGCCATTTGGGCAAGAAACTGCTCTTGCCTGGATTGCTTAACAGTATGTTGTATAAACTGGACATGCAGGACCCATGGGAAAAGACCACTGATTTTGCCAAAACAAGGTGAGATGGTCCTTCAGGTTCCTACTTCACAGAGGAGACTACCAGACATTCTACAGGACACAGGGAGAAGCAACTGAAAAACTCTAGGGCTATAGGCTGAAGATGGAAGCCCCAACATTGCAGAGGAACTTTGGGTGACTGTACAGGCAGCCAGCTGTCTCTGTCATTCTAGATTTTTGGAAGCTGCATACAAAGCACTTCCTGTTTACTTAGGTATTATTATTTCCTTCTGGGGTCTTTGATGTAGTTGAAGACTAAATAGTTATAATTTTCCTTGGTTATGATAAAAGATAAATTATATATGAAACCTTAGACTTACCAATATAGGATAGATAGAATATTTTCTTTAATTTTGCCAAATACAAATAGACTAGATATTATAACTGTAACTCCTGCTTGATAACTGTTCTATTATATGTTATTTTACTATGTTAAAGTTAAACCTTCCTTTTTGATTAGACAGAAAAGGGGAAGTGATGTGGGATGTATTTCTGTACACTGTAAATATATGTTGCTCCCATTGGTTAATAAATAAGCTGCTTTGGCCTATGACAAGGCAGCTTAGAGGCAGGTGGGAAATCCAATGAGAGAGACAGGAAAGAGAAAGCTGGAGTGAGAGAGATGTCAGCCACCGCCAAATGAACAGCAAGATGCCAGCAGACCGGTAATGCCATGACCATGTGGCAACTTATAGATGAATAGAAATGGGTTAGCTAGCAAGAAGCCTGCCAGGGGCCATATAATTGGTAGTTAATATAAGCCTCTAAATGATTATTTTATAAGTGGCCATGGGACTGCAGGGCCAGGCAGGACATGAGAAAACTTATGGCTACAATTTTATCTTATCATCCCCATTTTGCTGAATAGGAAATTGAGACTCTGAGAAGTTAAATATCTATCCTGCTCTAAGTTTACATAGCGGAAGAGTGATTAAGCTGGAATTTAAACCCAGGCCACTTCACTGCATGCTTTGGATTATTATTATTATTACATTAATTTATTATTATTATTTTATCAAAATTTCCTTCTAGGGCCTGCCCTTGGACAACAGAATCAGACCTATCGGAGAAGGTGGGGAACAGAGGATGTGGGTGAAGGACACCACCAGGACTGGGTGGAGGATGCCATAGCAAGTGAGGATGGCACTGAGTCAATCCAGGGAGCCAGCGCTGTCTGTTTGCCATTGCAGCATGGTACAAGCAATATTTTCCTCTCACAAGGGAAGAAGCAGTGATAACACAGGGGAAAAGTCTTCTTTTCTGAGACTGGGGATTAAATAAACCAAGACTGACCCAGCAAATAGGATCATCAAATACAATTTAAATGACAGTCATAACCATGGCAGCTTTCATGGCTTAGCATAACCCGTTCACTTAGGCATTCTTTGGTTGCCTCTGCCGTCAGACTGAAAGAATGCACACCACCACCTCCAGCATGGGCTGACATCAGTTAAAGGAGGCCTGGGGGACCGTCTAGTTTGGAAAGTAAGTGCTCTAGGACTTGTGTCGCATCGCCTCCACCCACAGCTCCCAGGTCAGAGCTTGGCTCAATTCGGATCTCAAGGAGATGCAACCAGAGACTGTAGTGGTATTGTGTTCCCCAAAATATTGTGTACCCTAATAAACTTATCTGGGGTCAGAGACAGCAGAGCCACTAGATACAAAGGCTAAAAAATGGTGGCACTCACACCTTTAATCCTAGCATTCCAGAGGTAGAAATCCCTCTGGATCTCTGTGAGTTCAAGGCCACATTGGAAACGGCCAGGCATGATGACACACGCCTTTCATCCCAGAAAGCGAGCCTTTAATCCCAGGGAGTGGTGGTAGAAAGCAAAAAGATATATAAGGCATGAGGACCAGAAACTAGAAGCATTTGGCTGGTTAAGCATTCAGGCTTTCGAGCAGCAGTTCAGCTGAGATTCATTCTGGATGAGGACTCAGAGGCCTCCAGTCTGAGGAAACAAGACCAGCTGAGGATCCAGCAAGGTGAGGTAGTTGTGGCTTGTTCTGGTTCTCTGATCTTCCAGTTCACCCCAATACCTGGCTCAGGTTTGATTTTATTAATAAGAACTTTTAAGATTCCTGCTACAAGAGACAGACAGGTGGAAGTAATGAGATTGGAAAGAAGTGGAATGGTATCCAAGAGTACCTCCTCACAAGGGAAAGCTTAATTATAGACATCCGTGCATATAGGATATTATACATTCATAAATCACACACACACACACACACACACACACACACACACACACACACACACCACGGAGGAAGAAGAGAAAACATAGTTAGACAAGAAAGTGTTTTAACACCCAAACTCATGTGTACATGACAACAAACTCTTTCGATCATGCTGAGACTCACCAATAGGTACTAAACTAAAGACAAGACAAATCCTCAGAGGTGTGTGTGTGTGTGTGTGTGTGTGTGTGTGTGTGTGTGTGTAGAGGCAGGGAGAACAATGGTGTAGTGAGGATGCCTGCCATGGCCACTGTGAAAAATGGACTAGAGAGGCCCAGTTATGCCTCATAAATCCATCCAGTGCCATTTTGAACAAATGAAGCTGAAAACTGAACTCAGAATGACAAAGGAAATCATAAGTCTACATGGCATCTGAAATAGTGTTTCATTCTCTTTCTTCTCTTAGTGAAAAAATAAATTATGTAGTTTCCTTCACATATGGGAGAAAACACCACCCTACCACATATGCTTTTGCTGTCCACAAGTATGACTGTTTCCAAATGAACAACTCATCCACAACTCCCCTCATTTCATCACACTGTCTCCTTGTGTGAGGCTGGAAAAGCCATCCATCCATGGCCTCGGTGTGCTTAGAAATTTCCAAGGAAGTGAATACTATTCTAGAAGTTGAGTATAAAATTAATGGAGATGCTTCATTAATGCCTGGGAGCACAATATTGTTTTGTCCATAATCAGGGCTAGCACAAATTTTATATAATATAAGATATAACATTCTTACATAAGATATAACACTCTTTTATAATATATATTTTTAATCTTGCAATAGCAAAAACCCAGCTCATAGTAACTTAAGCCATTAGGGATGTATTGCTCTGTATAATAACAACAACAGCAACAACAGCAAAGTCTTGAGTCCAGAATGAGACTCTTGTAGTAAGAGAGATTCAAAGATCATTCTCCCTCACCTACCTCACCCATTTTCTTTTCCCACTTCTAAGATCTTCCACCCCTGCTTTTGTCCTCAAAAAGCCCCTTTAATGGTAACAAGATGTTCACCAGCATCTGCATGCTCACATGATCTAGGGAAAAGGACATTTATCCTTAAGACTTCCAACAAGAATGCCATAGTTGTGTTTCACTGGCTTTGACTGGCTGGGCTGAGTGGGACATGTGAACATTGATATACAATCCTGTGAGGTATCTGGATAGGGCAAGCACACATCACATGACTCTACCCACTAGAGATGTGTGTAGGGTTTAGGATATCATTCCAAGGCAAATTACAATATTAGTTACAGATGTTGTTTGGGCCCAAGTACTGGAATTTTAAAGTATAATTTCTACATGTTCACATGTCCTCTAAAGTTTTTGACTCACCTTGATAGTGTCCATAGAGAAAGAAACTAGTGCTGCCTCTGGGTCTTTTTGTGCATCTGCTTCTCATTAGATGGCACTCTGAGTTAGGAAGACATACGAAAACAAAGTGGTGATACTACGGAAAAAAAGACGCTCTAACATGAGCTGAAGTCAGAATATTTTCATTGATGGCTAACTAGAATTATTCTATAATTACTCCACCACAGCCCTGGAAATGAGTCACCAAGAACTGAATATTTATAAGCTTCCTGACCTCAAATACTTCAAAATCTTACATGGGGTCACCTAAGGAGACTGTGGAAAACTTCCATGCAACTTATTGGCAGATGATTTCAGTTCTTATTTCAACAAGCTTGGTATGAAATGCATGCCATCTGGTTCCTGGGAAAATTCTAGAGCATATTAACTGCTTGTGTGTGAGAGAGAGTCCTGCCATTTAGTTGTAAATGATTGCACCTGCAAATGAGAAATAAGGAAGAGAACATGTCTTATCATTTGCTCCAGGGCTGGGAGATTTGATGACACAATACTGCTGCTTCATCTACTTTCAAAATCTGTGCCTGATCAGTCCAGCTGTTCTCCTGCAACTATTTTGAACACTCTGTGTGGTATACTAGAATAGAGGCCTTTTAAGGGAAGATTTCAACTGTACTCAGTTGAAGACTGTACTGGTCTCTTTCCATTTCTTCAAGGCATTTCTGATAGTTTCAAGATAAATTGAAAGTGCTTCTGATTTTTATTTTAACTCTTTTAAGAAGGATGTTTCAGGGAGTAGTTTCTGTTGGGCTGGGGTGACTGTTCTGAGATGCAGGCAGTGCTCTGGCTAAGCTGAGGCTGGGCAGACACCAGCAATACCTCCCTATCTATCATCCTTTTTCACCTTCCCAGAGAGACAATGGTGACTCACTAGCATTATCTAGCCTTGAGTCTTTTACTGGGAGACTGATGTGCTGTAACATTTGAAAACGTTGTTACAAAGATGCCTTTTATATTACTGCAAAGAGTTTGTGAATTCAACCTTTGTTTTATTTGTAATATGCTGTGTATTGCCCTCAATATTGCAAAGCCAAGGTAGAGTACAGGAAAGTTGATACAACAAGCAGATGATGGGATTTAGTTTGGAGAGTTTATTTATACCCTATCTCCCCCAACTGGGTGGTCCAAGAAAAATTGTTTGCATTCTGTAGCAGTTAGCTTTTCAAAGGGGATTAAGTGCAATTACTGCAGAGAAAATAGGAAGTTTCAATGAAATACTACACATGCAAGCGCTTGAGCTCAACAAATGCTACTTGAACATGTCTCCTCCAACTCGGGCATTGTGCAAGGACTTTGTTTTTCTAGTCTTCTCAAACTAATTGACCCGACCTGTGGAATTCACAGTATGAACAAATTACTCCCAGTTGAATGAGTATTATTTTCAGAATCAGATTGCAAGCTCCCTGTGGGGAAGAAAGGGGCTTTCTTCATCTGTGAGTGCCAGGCATTGAGAAAGAACGAATGGACATAATTGTTGGCAGGGTCCTACCCAGTCACATCATTCAGTTCTTCCAACACACCGGGTAGTGAACTAAAGGTGTCTTTGTGCTGTGCTGGAACTGTTACCACTGCCAGATGGACTCTTTTCATCCGCAGAAGAATTCAGCTACACATGAGACTGTTTTCCAGAAAATACGAAAGTCAGAGTCCTAACAGATTCAATCAGTTTCAGGCAAACATTCTTATTCAATGCTATGAACCTAAAAAGGATACCATGCCCTGTCTGCAGTATGACCTTAGGACCTCTCAGTTATAGAAGTTGAGTGATTAATAAACTTGGGCCATAACACTGGAATGGGCAACTGAGATTGTGACAGACTTGCTGAATCCTTGAATTCACAAAGGATGATGGGGAATCAACATCAAGGTATAAAATATTTAATATGAATCACAAGCAGAGATAACATAGTCTAGATTCCAAGAAAATAAAGAGCCAGGGACAATGAATGGTTCTTGACTATTAGCTGTCTGTGAGAAACAGTAGGCATGTAAATGCTCTATTCCATATTTGCTTTGGTTGTTCGTTACCCCAGGCTACCCTTGAACTTCAGGCAAACCTCTTGCCTTATAGACCATCATTCTCAGCTTCTTGGGTCTTTTTTTTTTTTGTTTTTTTTTGAGACAAGGTTTCTCTATGTAATAGTCCTGGTTGCCTTGGAACTCACTCTGAAGACCGCTAGCTTTGAACTCAGAGATTCAGCTGCCTCTGCCTCCAGAGTGTTGGGATCAAAGGTGTGTGCCACCACCGCCCAGTATTTCTTGGGTCTTAATTCACATTTGTCTTCAGGAAAAAAATATTAACCATGTGGTTGATGTATTGTGCCCCCAATTATTGCTTGTATATATTGTATATAGTTATTGTACTTATTGCATATAGTTTTTCTTATGTTACAACTTTTTTATTTATTTTTTATTAGACAAAAAAGGGGAAATGTGGTGATATTTTATTTGTGCTGAAATGTGATATTTTATTTGTGCTTTAGTAAATAGAGTTTGCCTGGAGATCAGAGGAAATAGCAAGCCATTTTAAGTAAACAAAGAAGTTAGGCAGTGGTAGCACATGCCCTTAATCCTATCACTTAGCAGGCAGGATCTCTATGTGTTCAAGGCCACACTAGGGAACAGAGCCAAGCATGGTGACACATGCTTTTAATCCCAGTACCAACCATAGAGGCCTGGAGGTCTGTACAGACAGACAGAAAGTGACAGAACTCTATAGGAAGAGGAAGTGAGGTAGCTGGGCTAAGAGAGCCAATGAGAGGGCAGAACAGCAAGACAATAAAGGTCTGGGTAGACAGGAAGTAACTCGAATTTGGAAGCAAGGTGGTGAGGTAAGGTTAGCTATGGCTTTCCCTATTTTCCTGATCTTTCTCTAAGGCTTTCACCCCTGTATTTGGCTCTGTGTATTTTATTTAATAAGACCATTTAGAAATTCGTCTACATAACTGGACAAAAATTAGAAGAAAAAGTGAGACAATCCCTCACCACTGTATACAAGAAATTAAAGATAACAATATTAACATCTTTTTCATGTTTATCTAAAATTTTAATGAATATCAATTCACTTCTTAAACATTCAGTTTTACAATGCCAGATTCTAAATGGTAGGAATTGGTTATTTAAAGCATTCAGCATCCCTTAACACCACTTTGATAGCTTCCATTTAAGATCAATTATATATTTTTTAAATGTCTTTTATCTTCAAAATGTTTCACATTACTTATTAAAATGTCTCTTATTAAAATATACTTTAAAGTGATTATCCTCCCCTGGGAAGAATTAGTTAATTTACACTAATGATGTGTTGATGAAGTGCATTTCTTACTGAATTCATACTGTTTTTGCAAGACTGTTTAATTGTTGAACATTGAATTGCATCTTATTTATCAGAGCTGGGGTTGGACTTTGTGTGGCGTATGTGTGGTTGCTCTTGACAACATTATTTAAGGAAGTTTTAATTTGTTGCACAGGTTGGTGAAGGTCAGGGGACTAAAACTCAGCTTGGGCTCCTGAGAACAGACATACCTGCATGGTCTGAGCTCTGCCATTGACACGAAGAAGTCCTCTTGGGGACATAACCACTTTGCTACTTTGAGGTCTTTAATATTTCAAGCATTGTGCATTTCTCAGGCGAGAGGATACTTTTCTCCACTCAAAAAAATTTTTTTTCTATTAAGGACATGTAGCTAAAAATAATAGCTTATGTTCCAGTTAGTAAAAGTTGGCCAAAACTATAAAATAGCTTTATAAGGAAAATAATTTACATCTTTTGTTTATCATAAACCATTCATTTTCTTGAGTTTTATATTTACACCAGGGTTGGTTTTAAATCAGAATGATTTTGAAATTAGAAGTTTTCAAATAATTATATTAAAAAAATCTATCACCTATTTAGTATTGTTTTTAGTTCTTTATCTGTTTGTGCTTAAGAGTAGCGTTCCCTCATTTTATTTTATTTTTATATATTATGATGATTCCTTAGGAGCCTGTTTGTTAATGAGAGACAGACAGGGAGTGGATCCAGATGGGAGGGGAGGGGAGGAGGAACTCGGTGGATTAGAGGGAGGGGAAACTGTAATCCGGATATATTATGTGAGAAGAAAATCTATTGTCAATAAAAGGAGAAAAATAAAATTCTGGACCCCATCCCCCCAAAAGGAGCAGGATTGTCTATTTTTCACTCTACAGACATGCAATCCTGAGCTTTCATTTTGCCTTCCATAGGAATACAATACCAGTTTCTGATTTTGCCCCCAGATGAGGACTGGGGCAGTGGACTGGATAGAAGGGAAAGGGGTGAATGAGGAAGGGAGACCCTGGCTGGCTTCTCACATTTGTCTATTCTCTGCTTTCATCCTCAGAACCTGGACTGGCTGGTTTTGTGTGTCAACTTCACACAAGCTAGAGTCATCAGAGAGGAAGGAGCCTCAGTTGAGGAAATGCCTCCATGAGATCCAGCTCTAAGGCATTTTCTCAATTAATTAATGGGGGAGGGCCCAGCCCATGGTGGGTGGTGCTATTCCTGGGCTGGTAGTCCTGGGTTTTATAAGAAAGCAGGTTGAGCAAGGCAGGGGAAGCAAGCTAGTAAGCAGCACCCATCCATGACCTCTGCATCAGCTCCTGCCTCCAGGACCCTGCCCTGTTTGAGTTTTTGCCTTGACTTCCTTCAGTGATGAACAGCAATGCTGAAGTGTAAGTCAAATACACCCTTTCCTCTCTAGCTTGCTTTTTGGTCATGGTGTTTCGTCACAGTGATAAAAATCCCAACTAACACAGAACCCAATAGCCACATGACTTCCTCTTTTGGTTATTACTCTTGGAGCAGGACAGAGTGGATCTTCTGTGGCTTAGACTGTCAGCGTTCTCCTATTTATTTCCTTGAGGCCTGAATAGCAATCTAACAATAACTGAACATTTAGGATGCACACACAGAGGCACAGATGCTGCTGGCTACTGTGGTTATTGATGTAGGCTTGAGTGGGAAATGATAGATTGTCAAGAGCACATGAAGAGGAAGATGCCCAGAGAACCACACAGGAAGCAGATCCCATATATTTGAGTGTGCCTTATGTTTCTTTCATGTCTTTGGTCTCTCTTCCTCCCAATCTGCACAGAAAATACACTACCCTAAGCCAGAGACATCCTGTGATCAAAGATACTCTTCAGAGGTTATAACTACCATTGTGAGAATGCTTCATATCTTCCATCATCAGCAGACAAAAACAAAGTCCCTTCTGTGTTTGAACGGAATGTGTACGGATGCCATCTGTGGTGGTTTGAATGAAACTGGCCTCCATAGACTCATAGGGAGTGGCATTACTGAAGGTGTGGGCTTTTGGGAGGAAGTATATCACTGGAGTGGGCTTTGAGGTTTTAGAAGCTTAATCCAGGACCAGCGTCCTTCTCTCTGCCTA